>VMDR010001306.1:0-134102 GCA_007922815.1 Macrotus californicus | reverse complement strand
CTGTTCTCTCCCCTGTCCCACTGCCCCCTCCCCAGGGAAGGGCCCTCCGCCGTGCTTCTCAAGCCCGGTACGCTCATGATGGCTGTTAATGGAGTCAGATGGGTGTTTACCACACTCTCAGATTCTTTTTATTTATTTTTTATCATCACCCGAGGACAGTTTCTCATTGCTTTTTTCTTTTCTTTTTAGAGAGGGAGGAAGGGGGAGGGAGAGAAAAAGAAAAAAAAAGATGTGAGGGAGAAACATCAATTGGTTGCCACCGGCACCGCCCCAACCAGGGACCGAACCCGCAACCTAAGCATGTGCCCTGACCAGGGGTGGAACCTGTGACCTTTTGGTGAACAGGACGATGCTCCAACCAACTGAGCCACCTGGTCAGGGTGAAACTTTCAGATTCTTAATCTTCTAAATCAGAGGAATCGCTCATTTCACGCTATGTAAATTTTTAACAAGAACCCCATTTTACACACTTAAAGTTTACCAGCTCTTCGGGCTGTGTTTTCAGTCAGGGAAGTAAAATCAAGCCCGATTTTAAAAGACATTTTTCTCAAGGCACGACTATGTTATTTTTACAAGTAGCTTATTAAAACCTCCTTTCAAAACATGTGCTTTCTACGATTGTCACATGAGGAGGTCTGTGGCGGGCAGTTTTGTTGGGGAGCAGGGGGATGGGCCCCCCTCATGTCTGTGGTGGGTAAACAGGGTGCGATAAAGCAGCTGCCCCCCAAGCAGACCGGCCCCACCCGTGGTCTCGGTTCACACGGCGGCCTGTCCGTGGCGCCTCCTGAGCTGGGCACACACGTGTCTGCGTTGAGGGGCAGCCGCTCCTCGCCCCCGGCGGAGAAACTGGGCCCATATGGCGTGTGACTCAGACCCCCTCTCTCTCCAAAACCCTATCGACGAAACCAAATTTAGTGTTGCTCTCCTGCTTAATATGTTTTTAAAAGCAGCAAGGGAATTCGAATTTCGATGCCAAAATCAGTTCGTGTCATTCCACAGGACTGTGACAGGTTTCATTTCCAGGTTGTATTTCTCTCCCCTCAGCTGTGCCGTTTGAGTCTGTGGGATTGTTTGCCCTTGAATTTCTCTTTTTGGAAATCAGTTTACTGATGTGTTTTGACGGATGCCTGGATGATCGTATCCTCTATAACCAGGTATTGTTCATGCTTCTTAAATTTTATTTTAATCCATTTGGCATACATAAACTATCAAATACAAAGCAGCAATTTGGCAATCAGAATTCAGTCCCAGACGCGTCTGGGGAGAGCTTTCTGCTTCTGGCGACAGGTTCTGTGTTGGCAACAGCACGTGAGACCAGGAGGAGGGGCTGGAGGGGAGAATACTCACAAAAGTGTCACTGAAGTATCTCAGGGCGATGTCAGGGGAGAGACAGGAGGAAAACGTCAGAGAGCCAGAAGCCACCAATGTAAGTGGCCACAGGAAGAGCAGGAAGTAGTGATGATGTGACCGGAAGAGAGGGGGCTGATGCGAGTGCGGGGTGTGAGCTTCGAGGTAGGGCAGGCAGACAGGTCCCCCCAAAGGCTTCCGCAGCAGAAGGCTTGCAGCCAGGGTCTGTGTCCATCACGCAGCCAGAGGGGCCCTGCAGACTGAGATGGGGCGTCAAGCTAAGGAGACCAGCCTGGACTGTCCAGGTGTGTCCACGCCGATCTCACTCGTCCTGTGAGGAGGGAAAAGGGGACCACGGGGCCAAAGAGGAAGTCGGGGCCGTTTCAAGTGTGAGAAGGACTTGGCAGGCTGCTGCTGGCTTTGAAGATGAGGAGGCTGCAGACGGGGGAACCCCAGAGGCCCTGGCCAACAGCTGGTGAGGACATCCGGAGCTCCACGCCCTGGCCAGGTTAGATTGAACTGTGCCGATACCCTCCAGGAGCCTGCGAGGGGATGCTCTTCCCAAGCCTCTCGCCTGAGTCCGTGCCTCTGGCCCGTGAGACGCAGAGCGGAGGCATTAGGACGTCCTGCAGAGCGGGTGGCTGCAGTGTGTGCTGCGGGGTTGGTGCTCCTGCCTCACGGAGCTAACAGGGAGCTGGGAGACTCCCTTCTGGAGTGCACACGGGGCACTGGACTTCGACACCCCGCCGTTCAAATCCCCACGGCACTTCCTGGCTGCATGACAGTCCCCGGGAGACCACCCCTCTGTAAAGCTCGGTTTCCTCCTCTCCCAGCCAGATGTAGTCCCAATGTCCCCTGCACTCGCTCGTGGCCAGGCCCACGTGAGCTCATTAACCGGCACACCTCCAGCACACGTGCCTCACAGTGCCTGGCACCCACGGTGCACCGAGGGTGTGTCCTTTTCTGAAGTGCAACAAAGCAGGCTCTTGTCCTGAAATCCAAGGACAGGGGACCATGGGCTGGCGTTACTTCGTTCGGGTGGTTACTATCTGAACACCAGAACACAACAGGGGCCGGCAAGGATGAGGAGAACCCTCCTGCGCTGCTGGTGAGAATGTGCAGTGGATGGTGCAGCCACTGTGGGACAGAGCACAGCGGTCCCTCAGATCCACACGTGGAATCACCTGCCATCTTCAGCAATCCCGCTTCTGGGTGCACGCCCCAGACGACAGAAGGAGGGCTGTGAGGAGACGTTTACACGCCTGTGTTCACAGCGGCTGAAACACCTGCTGATGGCTGATGGGTGAGGAAACCACGGAACTCACATAAAATGGAACATTATTCAGCCTAGAAGGGACATTCTGACACGTGCCACGGCGTGGAGGGACCTTGGGGATGTCGTGCTAAATGACATAAACCGGCCGTGGCCGACACATCCTGAAAGCAGTTAATGCCACTGCACTGGGCACTTCAACATGGTCAAGGGGGCAAATTTTGCGTTGGCTGTATTTTACCTTGATAAAATGGTTAGAAAAAAATCGCACAGAGACCTGGGTACGAAGCAGGCTCTGATCTGCAGGTGGGTGGGGCCTGACACTGCATTTTCAACAGGCTCCCAGGTGACGCAGGTGCTGCTGGCCCACGCACCGCACTTTGAGTCACGGGATTATAGTGAGCCAGAGAAGGGTCACCGTCTGCCATAACACTGCTGGCCGGCGACACCAGAGGCAGGGGACGAGAAGCCACCGCAGGGCCGGTTACGCCAGGCTGTGGGAAGCAGCCTGAAGGAGCAGGCAGCTCGGCTGTGCTCGGGGTGCCTCCCCACCGCAGCGCCTGTGCCCAGGTGTGGGTGGGCCCATCTAGACGCAGGTGTGTGCGTGGCTGTGTGTCGTCAGCACCCGCGGCGGGGAGCTTCCCCAGGCTCCCAGCTTCTTCTGTTCTCAGAAAGCTGCGGCTGCTGGTGAGGAGACCTCAGGAAGGGGCCCCGGGGAGAGAACCCCGCTGGCTCTCTGCGCCCCAGAACCGAGGCAGCCTTCAGAACAGAGGCAGGTAGGACGCTGTTGACAGTACTCTTACCAACCGAGTCCGGTCTGGGCTAAGCATGACTGATGCTTCCCTCCATCCCTTCCCAGGTATTTCATTTTTCAAGGTACGTTTACATCTGTGATTCCATCTTCTTCTCGCGGGTTTCTTGTGTTAAACCCGAAAGGCGTTTACGTGCTGTGCGTAGGTATGGTGCTGGGTGTTCCCGTCTGAAATTAAATATGTCAGCTCGTCTGCTATCCCGAGCCCTTACAATGCTTTGCTCCTTCCTTTTTTCCTCGTTTTTTATGTAGAAAACGTGCTCAGTACTGTCTCGGAGAGCAAACTTGGAGGGAAGCTTCTGGAGCCCTGTGAGGGTGGGACTCCAGTCTGGGTAGCCAAGGTGGACACCGGGGGTGACGTAGAGACAGTCAGCGGGGTTTTTGTCACTTGAAAACTGAACGGTAACAGAACGAGAGGTGGGATGTGAAGGTGCTGGGGCAGTGGGGGGACGCCTGGTTGGTGGGGGATGGGGGCCTGGCTAGAGCGCGTGCCTCGTTCTTGGGAAGGGTTGAGTGTTTTGCTGCTGTTGTTGGATTTTGTCGTGTGGGGGGTGCAACATGCAGGGGGCTCCTCAGAGGAAACACTCTGTGTGAGCCACTCCGATGACGCAGGGGGAAAGCACAGCTAGGCAAGGCGGCGCGCGTTAACGTCTTCATGGGGCCATTGCTGTCGATGCTGTGGCCGTCACTCTGGGGCCTGAGTCACACCGTTACCGACTGAGCTTGATGGTCTAATTCTCCTGGATGCAAGGCGTGGGTGCCCTGCCTCTGAACTTCTACAGGTTCAGATGATTTAAAGAAAAATGAGCTTTTCAGGAAAAAAAGATGGCAGGTAACAAATGAGGCACTTCCCACCCACCTCTGGTAGAGGACCCGCCGGTGGCTTTACTAGGATGAATCACGGTGACCACACCAGGAGAGCCGCCCACTGGGCCTTCCAAGCGACAGAGGAGACAGGTCAAGGTGACTCTGGTCTCCCCACAGAGACCATCTCGTGTAATGTGGGACTTTAAAAGGGGGAAGCTCATTACTCTGAAGGGGCTAGACTATAAGAAAGTTCCAGAGGACTAGCCTACTTGCCATTCAAATGCGTGAAATTAAGAACGCTCACTCTGTTTATGGTGCTACTGCTTTGAGGGTGAGTTCGAGTCACTGCTGTGTCCGGGGACACTCTCACCTGGGTAAACTGGGGCAGCCAAGTCGTTGACACGCGGTGGCTGTGGAAGGACCTCAGTTGTCCTTTCCTGGTATGACGATGTCAAAATACATCCAGTCAGCCGACACTCAAGGCCTCCTGTGTCCCAGGCGCTCACCTGGTCACTCCTGAAGCCTGAGGGAGCTGAAAAGACAACACTGGGGGCCCCCGGAGTTCCAGCCCTACAGGGGAGGTGGACAGCCAACACAGACACGTGAATACTTACCGGAATGCTCTAGAGGAGACGAAGGGAGGGGCGCACCAGGGAGGGGCAGGGGGCAGGCCTTCTGCTCAGCGAGGAAGGCTCCAAGATGGTGAAGTGAACGCACCCGGGGGCTGGAGTCCTTGGGGACCCCCCTCCAGCCTTGCCTTCCCCGCCCCACCTGGGGCCTACTTTGAAGTGATTGCCAGCAAGAGTAAAAATCGTAGGTCTGGGTACCCCCCCCCAAGTTGGCGATGACATTGAGACATAAGGCCCTCACGCAGAGGCTCTCAGACTCGAACTTGGCGATCACCTAAGGAGTTTGAAAGTAACCCGTACCTAATCCCCACCCGCAGCACCTGATCTAACTGGCTGGACAGGAGATAAAGTTCCCAGGTGATGCTCAGTGCACCATGGTTGGGGAACTCCACCGCAGTGGTTCTGGAATGTTCTTGTGCATCTAAGCCACCTGGAGGGCTTATTAAAACAGATCCATCTCTGGACTCACCCTCCCTGAGCCTCCGAGTAGGTAGGTCCAGGGTGTGGCCTGAGAACTTACCTTCCTAACGAGCCGCAGGCTCCTCCGCTGCCGGCCTAGACACTGCATTTGGAGAGCTGTTCCCATGATCCCTCGGTTCCCTCTGGTGCTGGGTGGGGCAGCTGCACGCAGCAGAGTGAAACTCAGAGCGTGGTGGTCACCAGTCTGTCCCCTCCTCGTCCCCCTCCTCGTCCCCCTCGCCCTGGAGGCAGACACAGTAGTTAGAAATCCCAGCTTCCGTTGTCTCAGTATTCATTTCCCTTCCCGTTCTTCCCACATCGCATGTATGACGGGAGAAAATGAAGATTGGCGGCTGCCCCCCCCTCCCCCTCCCGCCAAGAGAGAGAACTTTACTCTCACAGCGCAGAGGGAGAGCAGAAGGCATTTGCGGCGACACAGGGAGAGGAGAAAAGGAAGAGGGTGACCGTGGGGACACTCTCAGTGCTCAGGAGGGTGTGGCTGCTGTCCAGGGAGCACAGAGGTCTTCGGGGTCTGGAGGGCACCGTGGAGGGACATTGGGGATGTGCTGGGTCTGTCAGGAGCGGGGTGGGAAGAACTCGGTGACAACTATTTATCGGCCACTGTGTGATAGTTCAGCGTCGCGCCAACCGGCCTGACTGTTATTGTGTGTGACCCCAACTCCCAGCCCTGGTGGCCGTCCAACAAGCGTCCAGCTGGGCAGAGCAGACCCACGGACCCACTGCCTCTCTCAGAAGTCCCTCCGAACCCCTGTGCGTAATGAAAGTGCCTCGAACTTGCAGAGCACTATTTTCTTTCTTCTAAAGCCCATGTGCACACTCAGTGCGTTTTTTGAAATATTCAGGCAGGAAGTGGGTGAGTGGGCAAGTGTCGCCTGAGTGGAAGTGGCCACCCACAGAGGGCCGCACGCGTAGCGAGGGACTTCTTCCAAATCTCGAATTCATGCAGACTTCGTGTTCTGGCCTCTCTGCGTGTCTGCTCTGCACACCCAGACATCATTGTAAGTGTTCCACCCGGAAGAACGCAGCTGGACACGCCCAGGTTAACAGCAGCGTGTGGGGCGTTGAACCCACCCCTTTGGGACAGTGGAGCCAGATGAGGGCCGACTGAAGAGCGGCCGACAGAGCGGGTTCGGTGCCCTGGCAGGTCTGTGTCCTGGTGCCGAGTCTCCCAAGAGCCCAGAGTCATGTCACTGCAGGGCCCAGCAGGAGGGAGGCCTGGTAACAATACGGGTGTCATAATTTACAGTTTTAATTTGAACCGTTCCCCTGAAGTGTCCTAGGGTGTGCTTGAGTGTGATGTTGTCGTGTTACAGAAGGACCTGCTTATGATTCTGTGATAAAAGGTTCTGTAGTGCAGCATGCCTGGTATTGGCACCGGGCCCTGGACTTAGGTGCGGGCGATGAGGGAGTTTTCATCGTGGGAGGAGCTACGACGGTACGTCTGCATTTCACGGCCCCGCCACTGGGGGGCGCTCCTCCACAGCACCCACCGATGACCTTCAGGCTCTGGTGGGCATGCCCAGGGCATGGCCAAGGGTCAACCGCTTTCATCGCTTCTGGGAAAGACGCAGCAAAGGCATTTCCCGTGAAAACAGAGGAGACTTTGGCCACGACGGCTGTACTTTTTCATAACAAACTGACGTACAGGGTCTGGTGTACGTGGTGAGACCACCTGTCACACTGGTTTGAGGGTGTCCGAGAACTCCCACGTGTCCACTGGTGTCCTTGGCTCTGTCCCTGCCGGCGACGGCTCTGCCGTGGGCCCAGGGAGGGGCTGGTCGGACACACTGTGGACGCCAAGACCGTTGGCTTCCCTGGACCCCAAGGCACACTTTCCCGTCAGTCGGGGCAGATTCCGGTTTCAGACTTTGGGCCTGTGTGTGTTTTCCAGGCCAAGAAGGAAAAGTCGAGAAACTTCCTTGAGGATCCACAGAGGAACTGAGAGCAGTGAGTGTGGAGGCGTCGAGGGGTGGCTGCATCCCCATTTCCGTGAGCGCAGGGCAGGGAGGGCAGGCCCGGGCAGGCAGGGCGAGTCGGTGGGTGACTGAGATTTCCAGTGCTCGGCCCCCCGTCGGCTGAGTCCCATCACCAAGGGGGCACTGAGCCCCATCTGCAGGCTCGCTCTCTCTGTCCCCCTGAAGCTCGATGAACATGGCTTCCCCCTTGTGTCTCGTCAGCCCCCTGGAGCCAAGCCCAAGTACTGACAGCATTTCTTAAAGGGCGTGGCCGTGATTTTGCCTTTGGGAAATGACCTTTGGAAGGGAGGGCGCGCCTCCAACAGCGTTTCTGCTGATCAGACGCGAGCAGCCTTTCCGCTTTGCCGCTTCCACGTGCCGTCAAAGAGGGTCTTGGCCCTCGTCCCCAAAATGTCAATCTGTGGTTGTCACAGCAAGGGCACGAGTTAACGGCGACCCAAGGTCCAATTCACTGCGCTGGTTCCAAAGGCACGGTCACGGGGTTTCCGCGGTTTGCCTCGACTTATCGGGGAGACGTCATCTGTTCCCGCCTCGCACAGCCTGTGTGCTGGTGGCATTTCTCGTTCTGGAAGCAGAGGCAGCAAGGAAATAGTTCAGCCCCACAGAGGACTCAGGCTCGAAATAGAAAATGCAGTTTGGTCTTCAGCAACAAGCCGCCTCTGCAAGCCATCGGGAGCTGAGTTCTCGCTCACAAGTAAACAACCCGGAGGGAGACTCCTCCTGCTGCCGATTGGCCTTCCGTGAGGAACTTTAACTGCAGGCGCTCTGGGGGAGGGGGTGATAGAATCAACTGTGAGGACCCCAGCCGGCAGTGCCTCCTTTGGGTGTGGCTGCCTCTCCCCTTCCCGGTGATGTGCAGGCCAGGTGACAAAGGGCAGGTGCCCCTGGGGACTGCTTTCCTGCAAGGACAGAACTCCTGTAGGTACCAGGACTCCTCCTCACCCCTGCCGAGGCCCAGTGACCCCGTGTCTGAGACGGCATTGACCAGGTGACGACATTGAGAGGAGCCATCTCTCTGTGCTACGGTAGGACAACGCAGAGAGGCGTGATCAGCTCACAAACATGGCGTTCAACGCCGATGCAGAGTCACAGAGTCAGTGGGAAACTCAGACGCTTCCAAGTCCAGCCACAGCGCCGAGCGTTTCCCCGAAGATGAGCTCGAACCTTGCGGTGACAGAGACGTGTCGCCCAGCAGAAAGCTGTGCTAGTCGGAGGTTGGGTCCTCGTGTTGACGGTAGTCTGGGCCTTTGTTGATGTGCCCTGGTAGCTCTGCCGTCATCTGTGGCCGTAGAGCAAGTCTAGTTTGGTCTCCAGGAGACTTGGTGAGCCCTGGGGGCTCCCCAGGACCCCGAGGCTCAAACCCACTATCTCCTGGGCACGAAAACTATGGCCAAAGAAGTTTAGGGACTTTTTTGCTGCTGGTCACGCACTTTCAGAGGGGGCATGTTTTACTCTCTGGGTTTCAAGTTGCATCATAAAGAGAGGCCCCCCACATCCCGCAGCTCCCCACCCCAAAAGGTTTGGGTGGGGCTAAGGCTTTGATTCATTGTGACATCGCATGGGAGACCACACAGTTTTGTCCGCTCCGAGTACAGCCTGGATTTGTTGTGGTGCGAGCCCTGCCCTCGCTTTGCCACAGGTGAGAGCACGGTGAAGATGGCACAGCCACGGTCAAGGGTTTTTGACTGAGACCCACAATGAGAAATACATTGTTATCTATTCGTGCAAAAATACACACAGGTGAAATATTTCACAAAACAAGTATTATCCTTACGGCATGCCCTGCGCTCTTTTTGTCTATTCTGTTTCCTTACCAACCCCCCCCCCCCACCCCCCACACACACACAAGTCATGAACTACTAAACTGATTTCGCAGCTCTCCGATGGGTCTGGACCTGCTGTTTTGAAAATCAGTCACAGCCCGTTTTACCGTTTAGCCAGGATGCCCTCAGGACCCACAACCCTCCTGGCTCCGCATCCTGCAGAGAAGGAAGTAGCGTCCGGTAAGCAGCATCCTGGACCCAGTGGGGACAAGAAGGTTTCTCAAATGGTGTCCCCATCCCCCTCATGCGCAGGCAGGTGGGGTCAAACCCTGGAGGTCGGACGAGGGTCACTATCTGTTCTGGGACCCAGGTGTTCAGGTGTTTTCCTGTTAGAAAGACCCCGTGCCAGGTGACAAGGAACTGGGCTGTCCTGCAGGACCTGGGTGTCCTGGGTGACAGAAACTCAAGGTGGAGACACAGGCCACACTGCTCCAGGGAGACCAGGCCAGCGACAAGGCCTTTCCTGGACCTCTTTGGCCTGCACCCTTTCCACGCGGAGCTGTCCACAGCTCCTAGAAAGCAACCGTCCCCTGAGGGTGCTCTTCCACCAAAAATTCTTGCCATTTCGAAGCAGGAGAGTTATTCCCAGGGCTCACAAGTCACGTTTTCAAACACAGAAGAAGTATCTTGTGACAGGTGCTATTTCCAAAAACGAAGCAGAGGACCAAGGATATTTATAACAATTCTCCAACTGCAGAGCGGTGACTTACAGCACGTAGTTTAGGTCTGAGCCTGAAAAACAGGGTCTTGGCTTCTGGAGTTTTCTCAGCCAAGTGAAAGAAGGCAGACACCAAGGACCACACAGCGTATGGTTCCACTTAAACAAAACAGGCACATCCATAGAGACAGAAAACAGATTAGTGGTCGAGCACCGAGGGCAGAGGGGCAGCGAGTGACCGATTTGGTAGAGGGTTGTCAGGGAGGCGATGACCGTGTGCTAACAGTGGACAGCGCTGACGGCTGCAGTGTTCCCTGTCCTTATCCCCAAACCGCTAAATACACACTTTGTGATACGTGAAGCGTAGCTCAGTAACGTTGCTTTGAAATTCGTGTATCTTTTATCAGTACAACTGAGCACGTCTTCATACGCTCTTAGACATGTACATTTCTTTAGGGGTTCTGTCCCTCTCCGTCGCCCATTTCTTCTCTTAGAAGTTCACAGTTTTCTTTACGACTGTGGCGCTCACAAAATTGACCATTTCCGCCACTTCTGAGTGTGCATTGCACGGCCTTAAGCACACTGACACTGTGGTGCAATGACCAGTGTCACCCATCACCAGAGCCGTCTCACCCACTGAACACCACCTCCCCACCCCCCTCCACCAGCCCCGGCACCCCTCATTCTACTTGCTGCCTCATGAAACCCATGGCTTTGGGGGCCGCACACGAGTGTAGTCAGATAGTATCTGTGTGCGTGGGTGGCTTATTTTACTGAGCATGGCGTCTCCCAGGCTCATTCGTGTTTCAGCTTTTACCAGAATCTTCTTCCCCTCTCTAAGGCCGGGTAACACCGTGTCATGTGAATCCCCTGTTAATTCTTCCATCTGTCCGTGGGCACGGGGTTGCTCCCACAGTGTGGCTGCTGGAAGAGGGGCACCCAAGTATTTGAGACCCTGATTTCAATTTGTTTAGGTTGATACCCAGACATTGAATTGCTGGGTCACATGATAATTTGATAATACTGTTTTTTAATTTGTGAGATTCAAAAAAATCACGACCGAGATCAGTGCAGGGAGCTTGCCACTTATATTTTCTTTTAGAAGTTTTTTTTGGCGGTAGATTTTATATTCAAGTTTTTAACCTACTTTGAGCTGATTTTTCTGGATGGTGTACAATAGCAGCCCAGTTTCCTCTGTTGCCTGTGGCTGTCCAGTTTTCCCAACACGACATATTGAAGAGACTGTTCTTTCCTCACTGTACGTTCTTGACTCCTTTGTCAGAAATTAATTGATCCTGTACGTGTGGGCTTGTTTCTGGGCTCTCTGTTGTGTTCTGTTGATCTTATGTGTCTGCTTTTGCCACAGTGCCATGCTGTTTTGATCATTATAGTTTTGTGATATAGTTTGAAGTGGCTTTCTGATTAAAGCACTTAGCTGTGGGGTATGGAAATAGGAGTTCAGAGTTTAAAGAGACTGGTTTTCACTTAACGACTTTCAGGGCTGCCTGAGATTCTTATGGTAAATATAGATTGCTTTTAAAATATATGTAAATATAAGCACATATAGATACTAGAAGATGTTAAAAAGAGTAAGGCGGATCTATATTGACGGCTATGGGAAGGTTTTTAAGATATATTATTGAGTGACAGACGCAAATCACAGAATTATAAATATAATTCAGTCCAATGTATGAAAAAAGAAGTGGCGTGTGCATGCGTACGTGTGCATAGTGTTGTAATTAAACGTATTTAAACAACGTGGAAATACTTTAGGAGACAGGCATACAGTTCCTTTGGGGAGAGTGACAAAACTTTTACTTCCTCTTCTGTTGTTGCATTATTTGAAGTTTTTGTGACCGCATTTTATTTTTGTAACTTAAAACTTCGAATTAAAAAATCAGTGGGGGAAAGTTAGTTAATTTAAAAAAACCAGTGGGGGAGTGTATGACTCACTAATGAATGTGAGGCTAAGTTGGACTGCATTTAGAAATGCAGGCTTAATTATTCCCTGAGACCACACAGAGAGATAAACCCCTTGTGGGGCAGTCCTGACTGAGCATTTATGCCAAGACAGGGTCCTTGCTAGGATGGTTCCCTGGGCTCCTTAACTCCCACAGCCCAGAGAATGGCAGGGCGGAGCTCGATCACCTGGGGAGAGCACCTGGAAGCGCTCGCTCCCCTCGCCCAGCTCCTGCCGACTGGGTGCTGGCCTGCGTTTCTCTTCAGCACATGGGAACAGTAGGAAGGAGTTTTGGATGAAATAGGACACATCTTGTTGATTCTTTTTTCCTAAGCAACCTGGAAAAAACTCTCAGACGTTCTTAGATGAGGGGAGAGGCCAGTGAAGCTCAGCCTCATGTTGCTGCCTTGCATCGGAGCGTGATGTGTTTTAGAGGGCCCTGGATCTGGCGATGGCCCTCCTCTCTGTGCGAGAGCTAGACCCAGCCCTGGCGCCGAAGCCTCCATCACGGGGCTGGGACGTGGACTCAGGATGCAAGGTCACGTGGTATCTTCACACTTTCCTGTGAGTCCATCTTCTAGGCTCTCTGCGCTTGGACGGTTTCCCAGGGGTGACTGGCACCAGCCAGCACGTCTGTTTACTTCCTTTCTGTCGTAACGGTCATGTGTGTGCATAGATGTCCTTTGTGACTGTGATCGGTGTCACCTTCCAGAGTAGAAGGACTTTTCCTCTCTCTCTCTCTCTCTCTCCCCCCCCCCACTAGTTAGAAGTCTAGGATGGTGGGGACCATGCCTACTTGCTTATCATAACCTCCACAGCCAGGCTGATAACAGCAGTTGTTCAGTAAATATTTTAACTGGATAAATTAGACAACACGTTTTGCCATGTTTTCTATAGGAAATAGTTGGATTAAACTTGTTATAATGTCTTCCTTGTCACAAAGAGATGATTTAGTCCCCCTGTAAAAGTGTGAACACCTGGAACTAACCCACTTCCCCGCCTCATCTGGTAACTGAAGAGTTAAATCTTCCTCAAGTTTTAAGAGTTTTGACTCCCATGAAGAGATGCTGGGAGGCGGTAAAAACAGAACTGGGACTCAGAAGGTGGGTGGGGAGGGTGATGGGATAGGGTGTGGGGGGGCATCGCTACATCTGGCCACCTCGCCATGTGACCTCCATGGTAACTTCAACAACATTGGGGTCTCTATTTCATTCATAGTCCCCCCAACATTTGGCTGGCACATGGGGGTAAATGGACACATTTACTGACCTTAAAAAGGATGTTAAAAACCAACTGCACCTTAATTTCTTATCAAAGAGTAGGCACAGCCTCTCATGCCACAACCAAATTGCCAAAAATGCAAAGGTCCCGAGGGATAGCAAATGGGGGAGAGGCCTCTGTAAGAGCCAGTCTAGGCAGCGGGGGGCCTCTTCCGGTGTCCTGGCCCCAGAGAAGCAGCCATTCCTGTGGGGTGTGTCTCTGCTCAGAGCAGCATGTCCTCCAAACTCGGCCTGGCACCACGTCTGCAGCGTGCCTGACCACCCACGGGTGTTTCCCTACAGCCTCAGCCGTGCGGGGCTGCGAGCATAGGATGCTCATATTCATTGGAATTATCGGGTTTTGATCTGAATCAGAAGCCAAAACTGACCAGACCTATTATTTGTCTTTTTTCTTGTTGAGCACATATGAGCCTTTATTTTTTTATTAAAGATGGAAATCTCTCCTGGGAGTAAATGAAAAAATGACATTAACCTTGTACTCCTGGGCTTTGGACATTTTCTCAGGGCTTTGAAGTTGAAGGGCAAATCGACCCACTGACCAGCCAGATCCACCCCAGAAAGCTATTTACTGATGAACGTGGTATCGCACGTGCTCAGTACGCACGGTACTCACCGTACCCATACAGTTGGGCGACTCGGAGGTACAAGGGGCTCCAAGGGCTGTCAAGGCTTTGCAATAATGCAACAGCTCAGAATGAAATGTGTGGCTTTGTGGAGCGCCCTTTGGTGATGGGTGTAATGGTCTGCAGTACATCTAACTGTCCACAAAGCTGTCACTGTGGGTTGACGAGTGCCTCTTCTAAAGTACATGCCCGTCCACCCGGAACTGCAGCATGGGCCTTCGTTTGGATAGAGGGTCTTTGCAGGTACAATGAGGCCATGCTGCGTTGGGTGGGCCCTAAATGCAATGACTAGAGTCCCTATAAGAAGAGGGGACAACATGCAGAAACACATATGGGGAAGAATGACACGTGAAGACTGTGGCACATTGGCGTGACGCAGCTATGAGCTAAGGAATACCAAGGACTGTTCGAAGCCACTAGAAGCTTGAAGGGGCAAGGACGGTCACCTCCCGAAGCCCTGGGAAGGAGCGCGGCCCTGCCGACCCCTTGATTTGGGACTTGTAAGTCCCAGAACCGAGAGAGAGCAAGTGTCTGTTGTCTCAGTGGTGGCCCCCGGAAACTAACATGCAGTGAAAGGCAGCCTTTCAACAAAGTAGAGGCGGGTGTGGGCTTGAACCTGACTCCCCAGGAGAAGCTGGAGTCCATGGGCAAGTCACACACCACCCGAGGCCTAGCCCCTCACCGATAAGTACTCCAGGGTCTGAACTACGCGCTCCGAACCACGAGGGGCGGGGTGAGGGGTGCGGAGAGAGCGGAGGAGCCTGGATGCCCCCCCAGGAAGCAGCGAGAATGGGCACCAGGCCCTGTTTTCCTATTTCCGCCTTGTCATGTCACCGTCACACTGGTCAGTCACCCTGATGAGAGGCCTTGCCGCTTCACTGTCACGGACTGAGAGACACCTGGGCTGTGGAGAGCCCAGCCCACCAGACTCACCAGCTTGTCCCCTGGGAGGGGTGGAGGGACTTCAGCCACTTGCCTGAGGTCACAAGGAAGTGACAGGCCAGGGTGGGCACTTGAGGGATTGGGGTCTGACCGCCCCTTCTCCTGCGCCTTGTTGTGCCGGCCCCTTCCTTGTCCTCGCTTTGTCTGTCTCGTGTCTGCCTTCATGTGACTGTTTTCTGGGCTCTGAGCCCGGCTGGGTTTAAGTTTTGTTTATTTTTTGTTTAGCACCCCGGATTCTGTTTGGCGTTCCGCTAGGACTGCCATACTAAAGTTGTTACTGAGTTCCTTATGTTCGCAGGTGCAGGGGGCTGCCCTGAATCTAAGGCCCCGGGGGCTTGCTCAATGCGGATTTTCACACTAAGGTGGGAGCACCTGACCGCTGAGCAGGGAGCAAAGCATGACATGAGGCACCAGACGGCTTAGGGGGGAACCGATCCTTCGTCTGTCTCGTCGGATGTTTGCTCTGAGACCTTCTGGGCTGCACTCAGAGACTGGTCACCAGTCTGCTGTGTCCTCGCGGTGTCCGACTGAGCCGGCCACTGTGCTGTCACGGTCTGTTTCCATGCGGCCTGGCCCCGCCAGTCCCTGCCATGGTTTCCACCTGCAGCGAGGACAGCACAGGTTGGTTAGCACGCCAGGCAGGGCACACGCCCCGCGGCCTGCTCCCTGCCCCCCTCTTCAGCTCGGGGCCTTCCAACTGGCCACTCTGCTCTAAGCTTCTCGTGGCCCTTTCCCTTTCCACGGCTCTTAAGTTCATTTGCTGTCTGCCTACTTTGGTGGTGGCTTATGGAGGTGGAAGGAGAGACAGGGTGTTTCTCGAAACACGATCCCCCAGCAGGGTGGGTCAGCTCGTGGTGAGGGCAGGGATGGAAGGGGAGAGTGCGCGGAGGGGCAGGTGGGAGCCCAGGGGTCCGGTCTGGTGGCTTCTCTTCGCTCCAGGAAGTGCCACCCAAACGTTAGAGAGACGGGGCATGTACACGGGGGGAATGATAGAGTGTTTATCCACGTGTGACTCTGTTTCTGCACCCTCAGAACAGGACTTCATTCACAGGTGTGGTGAAGATGAGGAGAAGGATAGATACAGACAGGCGGATGATAGACAGACAGACAGACAGAAATATATGCACACACACACGTAAACATTTTATGTACATAAGTGTTCTTAGGGCAGCATATTATACATGGGGGGCACAGTGCTGCACACTACTGTGTGTGACGTGGGTTGAATTGGGGTCCCCTCAGATTCATACGCTGAAGTCCCAATTCCGAGTAGGTGGGCCTGTGACCTCATTTGGAAACAGGGTCGCTGGAGATGCAGTAAGTCAGGATGCGGTCACACCAGGGTAGAATAGGGCCTCCAATCCAATGACTAGTGTCCTCATAAAAAGGTGACATGAGACACAGTCGCATCACACAGGAATAACACCATGTGAACGTGGAGGCAGATATTGGCGAAAGGCGCCACTTGCCAGCAAAGGAACGCTGGAGATGGCCAGCAAACCCCAGGCCCCAGGTGACAAGCTTGGAATAGATGCTCCCTCACAGCCTCGGGGGGGAACCACCCCCACCAGCACCCTGACCTTAGACCTCCAGCCTCCCTGGCTGCCAGACAGTAAACGCCTGCCGTTTAAGTCCCTGCCCCCGCCCCTGCCCCCAGCGTGCGGTGCCAGGTTACAGCGCCTGTGCCAATGCAGGCGGTCCGTGAGAACGGACACCTCGGAGAATGACTGGCTCAAAGTGAAGGCCTCCTGGCTCGCTGCCTGTGGACCCGTGGGCAAGTCGTTCAAGTCCGTTCTTGTCCGCAAAGCTGGGACCACCACAGCACACACCGGGAGGACAGACAGGTGCCTCTCTGTGACAGCTCACCTCCTGCTCTGTCCCAGCGGTGAGCCTGTCCTCTCGCATGCTCTGTGCCTCCCTTGAGGTCAGTCTTCTCTGTCCCCCTCATTTCCGGCTGCAGAAGCAGCAGCAGAAAATCACCCCAGGCTGTCCAGTGTCGGGGTCCACCCTGTCCCCCTGTTGGGCCCTGTGTCCCGGGGATGAGAACGTCCTGACCTGGAGCAGGGTGTGGCCAGAGAGCAGTGAAGCTCAGCTATTTTCTTACTTATGCAGCAGGAGGGAGGGATGCGACCATTGCTGTGGGTGACAGGACGGCCTCCCTCCCAGAAAAAGCTGGGAAGGTAACTGAACAGTGGCCTGTGTCCCCTTGAGGACAGCCCACTTGGCTCTGTAACTTCCTCCAGCACCACTTCTGCTTCCGGAAGGGCTGAGTCCCCACGTGCGCGGCGCCCTGAGACAGCCGCCTCCTCTTCGCCCTTCTGGCCCTCAGGCTCAGCCAAGAGGTGAAGCAGAAGAAAGCTGACAACTCCCTCGGGGGAAGCGGGCGACAGCTGAGCCTGCCGAGTCACAGCGCCGACCAGCGGCTGAAAGGGGAACAGGCCACAGAAGCCAGCCGTGTGCAATGCAGCAGAGGCTTCACCAGGAAGATGGGGGTGGGGAGTAGGGCCAGGGAATGAAAAGTGGAAGGGCCTCGGGCAGGAAGAATGCACACTGATTGTCACCGCTGGGAGTCCAGGCCATAGGTGCACCATGCATCCCACAGCGGCCACTGTGATGGGAGCAGGTACACGCACCGATGACGTTATAACAAAACAACATCTGAACTCAAAAGCCAGCATGGAGCTCGGCAGGAGAACAGGAGACTTGTTGCTGACAACAGGTGGGGACCAAGCGAGGGCGCCCCCTTTCCATGGCTGCCTGACACCTCCTGATGTCCCGTCACCCAAGGGAGAGAAAGACGTGATGTCTTCACAACATTTAAAAGTGGGTGGCAAGGGTGGACTTGATGGTAGGCAAATTATTTCTAAATACAACTATTCTCAGAGAGGGGGTGTTAAAACTGTTAGTCTTGTAGTTAACAACCGGCTGGGGCAGAATAAGGTTTACAGTTGTTCCTGTGAACTACAACACAGCAATGAGCCCTGGCCAAGCCACTCAGTTGGTTAGAGCATCATCCAGATACGCCAAGGTTGTGGGTTCGATCCCCAGTCAGGGCACATACAAGAAGCAACTACTGAACACATCAATAATTGGAACAAGAAATCAATGTCTCTCTCTCTTGTTCTTTCTCCCCGCCTCTCCTCTTCTTTCCTCTCTTCCTTCCCCTCTCTCTCTAAAAATTAATAAATAAAAATTGTCAAAAATAAAATGTTATAAGGATAAATCAGTTTCGCATACTTGCAACTGAAAACCTGATTTTATGCACCCCTGTATAGGCAGCGTGCTCACGTACGTTCCTGGAAAATTCAAGGCGACTGACACATGAAACTTCCAGAACCCAGTGAAGTGCTGGAGTAGACAGCTAATAGGGACGTGTCAGGCTCGGCTTTCATATAGACACGCAAGCAGAGAGGCTCTTATACCATGGGTCAGAAGGTCGCCACGGGAGCAGAGCGGGGGCTGTGCGGGAAGACCGTTAAAACAAGCCCCGTTCCAGAAAGAAAAAGGTGGGTCCATCTCTTGCATCGTGCATCCATCAAAATCCCAGGTGCATTGAAGAGTTAAGTGAAAAAAGAAGACATTCGGAAACTGCTGGAAGGAAACACAGGAGGACTACATTATGGGCTGGGAGCAGAGAAGGTCTTATAAAGCCTCTCTCCAAATCCAGAAGTTATGAAAGATTGATGGGTTCAACCACATGCATTTAAAAAGAGGCCTTTGCAAAATCAACACAAGCAAAGTCAAAATACAGTGACTGCAGAGGAAAGAGTTTCGTAGTGCCCGTTGGATGCAGATGAATTTCCCGTCTGCCGCTGGCGCCACGGAAGGGCTAGGCTAGGAACGGAATCTGGGAAAGCCTCCCTTGTCGGCCCCCCACGGCACGGCCAGTCCACAGCCTGTGCCTCCCCGTGCATGGGGACTCCCGAAATTAAGAGTCAGACTAACGCCCTAGCAGAAAAATGAGAAAAAGGTAGGATCAGTAGTTTAAGGCAGAGAAAATGCAAGTGTTTTTAACCACTAAAGCAAATCACACCAAATCCATTCACAAGGGACATTTAATTAAGACTGTTCTGTGTGCCATTTTTCATCTGCCAGGCTGATGACATCTAGACACTAAACCAGGCCTGCTGGTGTGGCTGCACAGGACGGTCTTCCAGTCCGTCTCGGAGGCTGTCGACCCGGCCTCAGTGGGGGTGCGCTGCGGCGTATCTGTCAAAAATACGACAGCAAAGAACCTTTGAGTGAAGCGTTTTCTTTTGAGAAGGTTAGACGGAGAAGATTTATAGGTGATAAGCCAGGTTACCTAAGGAAGCACCATTTGTTATGGCAACCCAAGCGTCCATCCCTGGGGGACCCATTAATTCACGGGACATCTGTCCCAGAGGTCGGCAAACTGCAGGCCGGGTCCAGCTCATCACCTGCATTTGTATCACCCATGAGCCAACAGTGACGTGTATGCTTTCACTGGCTTAACCATCAGAATGTCCTGTGACACATGACGACTGTATGGGATTCTCGTTCCGGTGCTGATAAAGTTTTATTGGAACAGAGCCACCCTCTTCCATGTGTGTAGCGTCTGGGGCTGCTTTGCCCAGTGGAGTCGCCACATGGTGACCGTGTGCACAACTCTGCTGCCCCGCCGCTGCGGCTGGCTCACCGGGGAGGGCAGCGACACACCCAGAATTTGACGGTATCGCGAGGGCCATGCAGCGCGTTAGAGGAACTTCGTGACCTAGATTTAACAATGAAACTTACACACAAACGCAAGCCAAATTTTTGTCTGGCAGTCATATTTGCAGTCAGGGCCGAGGACTTGTGAAAAAGATAAAGGCACATTTTATGTGTGTACAGCTAAAATAAAGAGTGGCAAAAGAGGAATTGTGGATTATTTGGTCACTTTCTAGAGCAAGAAAAATCCAAGGCTCAACCGTTTTACCAAAACGTCGATTTCTGGACTGTTGTTTCAGAGGTAGGCAATGTCCCTACTCAAGAAGGAGCAATTTGAGACTTCCAGCTGATGGGAGGGGACTTCTGGACATGCAATGAACACATGCATGAATTCGCACAGTTCAAACACCCGAATGACGTTTTTCACAGAGCTGAGTTTCATAGCGTATGCTTCCATCTGTCACAAACGAACCTTTTCCCGTTTTCTGCCAAAATAAACATAAGCGCCGCCACTCGCTACCATGGCGATTTTGACGCCCTTGTCGGCCTCCGTCAGGATCCGCTGTTTTATTTTCACTCTGTGGTTTTCATGGAAACCACTCCTAATATCTCCTGAATCACGTGGCTTCTGCCTTCCAGGTGAGACTCAATTAACATCCTGCTAATTTATCAGTGGGCCAGGTAGTTGTTAAATACTTTTGATCAAAAATTTCCCTTCTTCTCCCACCTGAGCAAAGCAGCCAGCTCTGTTCACTGCCCTCCACCTGCCGGGTTTTCTCTGTACCGGAGGATTTCCTACTCTGATGGAGGGGGGGCGTAAAATTTGAACAAGATACTCAATGCATCAAAACACGCTCAGATTGAATGATTAGAAATCCCCAGTTAATTACCGAAAAGGAAAATACATTACAATTCAGCTTTTGCGTGGGTCACTGGAGTGAATGCTAAGCTAAGAAGGGGCTTTTCAATCGTTTTCCCATGAAAAGAAAGCAGGGATGTTGAGAGATATAATTTTCCTTTTTTTACCGTTTCCAAATTATGTAACTGAAATTGTGTTTTCTGCCTCAGTCGCTCTCACAGACAGCGCCGCATAACGTGAGAACTGGCTTCTGGGACAAAGCTCCGGAAATGCTAACACGCGTTAGGGGCTTCTTAGGAAATGCGCAGGCTAGTCCTACAGGCACGCGACGTGCTGCTTGTCGGCTGAGCTGAGAGCACTTGTTGGTCACTCTGAAGGGGACTTGGCGCTCTCTGCTCTGAAGTGACGGGAATGATGACAAGCCAGCACACGATTAAATCTCGTTTAAATGAGAAGACAGAAGTCTGATGACTTTAAACCTAGAACATGAGGAAAGCCCACGGTCTGTCCCTGCGTTTCTCAGTCTCGCCGTGCAGCTAGGGTTCATGGTTGCCGATCACAGGAAGGAAGGGAAACGGTGGGCGGGTGGGAGAGAGCGCCGCCCTGCTGAAATGAGGGTCGCGGGGGGAGAGAGACTGTCGGATGGGCAGACGAGGCCCCCCGCAAACGCGCACTGTGGAGGTTGTCTTCTGTGTTTTGGGACAGTGGATGCCTGACAGATGTCCCAGTTCCAGCATCAGGAAGTTCTTTTTGTCTTTGTTTGTTTGAATGAGCTTGCTCTCCACCAGCTCCCTCAAAGTATCCAGATTCCTCGGAGAGGCATCGCATTAGATTTCCCTGGGTACCATGGGCGAGGGCGCCAGCGACTGGCCGTTGGGCGGAGAGAACTGAAAGAGAGGACAGGACTGGGCAGTGATGGCACTCAGCTCTTCTCCAGGTCCCTCTGAGCCCCCAGGTGGGCCATCTCTGCAAGTGGGCATGTGGCACCCCACCCCACCCCCCGCCCCAAGGGACTCTAACAGGCTGCCTCCAGCCAGCTGAAGGCCTCGGGTCCAATGAGCAGCAGGAGCTTCTGATGCTCTGGGGTCAGAGCCCACGCTTGGGACCCACTGGGAAGCAGGCTGCTGAAAAGCGGGTGCGGATCAGTGGGTTCAGATTTCTTTCACCGTAAGGATGTCGAATCAAGAGGAAAGGGCGGAATGGTGTTTGAAAGAACAGCAGCAACTTCGGAAAACGTTTCTACTTCACCGTGAGAAGCTGGGCCCCTCACCCCCTGGGCACACTTGCCTGTCTACAGCAGAAGGCTCTCTGTGTCCCTGCTGGTGTGCACGGTCGGAGCACAGTCCTCCGTCCTTTCACGGTGAAACTGCACTGGGTGGGCGAAAAGGCCCAGTCTTGGGATAAACCACCCACCGCGGGGCTCACAGAGCCCTTGCCTGGGGCTAGGCCCCTGGCAGCCTGGGGGAGATCGCTCTGTCCTTGTGCAGCTTCCCTCCAGCAGGCCAGCACCGTGGCTCTCGAGCAGAGGCGAGACCTGAACTCTGAAACTTAGGTAGGGATTAGGCTAGTGACTGATCCTCAAAGTTCATGTGAATCAGGATGACCGGAAGCCCCAAGGAAAGTCACAGAGGCTCAGGCTCCTGCATCAGTCTCCTGGCTGAGGTCCCCAGAACATTGATAGCAAGGGCTGAGCCGTCCTGGGTCACAGCTGTGCTTCTCCCGCTCTCCGTAGTGAAGAACCGGATTTCTCAAACATTCCCCTGTCACCGCAGCCTGGTGCTTTTGTACGATACAATGAACTGGATTCCTAAAAAATGAAATGTCAAAACAAATACGGAACTGAAGCCCCAGGAGGATCAGTGAAGGCCCCACCCGAGAGCTCCCTCCACAGAAAACAGGTGTAAAACTCAGAGGTCTGAGAGCGGATGGGAGCAGGTTCCGGGGCATTCGCAGAGTGTGGTCGGGGAGGCGAGGAAGGGACCATGCAAAGTGAGTTCTCTCTTTTTGCAGCTTCTACCCTTGTGCCAGGTGCAGTGGGGTTTGCACGGTTCTTCTCTGCCATGGGGGTTACATGGCCATGCCCAGCTACCGAAATTCACCAAGTCACACCTGAAATTGGTGTGCATCGGACAGGTGAATTACATCTCAACAAAGCCATTAAAATCCATGCAGTAAAAAAGTTTTAACTTTAAAAAGCAGATATTATATTCCAGGGAAGTTATGAAATGATGAAGAAATTCGTTTTCCAGAAAAACACAAGTTGTCTTTTATATTTACTTTCCAAATTGCAAGTAGAGTAAAAATGTCAAGGTAAGAAGACACATCATTCAGCATTTTGATTTTTATGATTTTGGGAACCGAACGCTGGGATTTTTGCAAATCCGTCAGTGATGTGATGAAAGCTCATGTTTTATATAATATCGGGCTTGGGTTTTCAGAGTTTTCCAGAGCAGATGGGTGTAGGTGCACCAGTATCTATAATTCTTTGTCAGTGTCAATTACGTTGGTAATAAAAATACCAGCCTCAATGTTTTATTATTCTGTTTATTCGACAGACATAAAAACACATTATCAAATTTTTATAAGCATTTCTAAATGCTAATTGCTGTCTCTGGCTCAGCGAGGACCGGTAGCACGGCTCGGTGGACCTGCAGGTCTGTGGGCAGGGGACTCTTCAGGGACCCAGGGCTGGAGACCGGGGGTCGACCAGCTGTCCCAGACAGAGTACCTGAGGGTGAGTGTGTAGCCTCCACTCTAGGGCACTGTTAGTAATCCACCGGAATTGGCCAGTATCCAGTTTGTTGCTATAAAGCTAAGGCAACCTAATAATTTTTGTGATGCCTTCTCTTAGTCATATGAGTACATATTTTGTCTCCATGAAGTAAACTGTACATTGATGGAAGTGGACCCATGACCTGCTCGACCCTGTCTCTCAAAGTGTCTAGCACGGTCATAGAAATAGGGACCACTGGGTGTGATGTTTGTGGAGCTTCATGCTTGTTGAAAGAACACGAGCTGGCTTCAGATCTGCATTCCATCGCCGATGAAACTGACTTACACCGCAAGGAAAGGGATGTTCTCAACGCAACTGAAGATTCTGATGGAGACGGACCAAACCGGTCGCGGCGCAGACACTGACTACCACGAGGGGAGAGCAAAGCTGACCTGATCTGATGATACACACGAACTCTGATGTTATGAGGCAATGAAACATAAAATTGAACACAATAGGCTGTTGCCACAGTATTTTCAACTCAGTATCATGAATAAGAAACCAACACGGTGTCAAACAGCAGGCTGTAAAAGTAAGTTATGTGACTCTCTAACAGAGTAGTAAATTCCTGTCAGCACAGTAGCTATCTGGCTGCTTGGAACATTCCCAGACCGCAGTTCACTCTTTTATTTGGAAGACAGACTTCAGGAATAGACACCAAGAAGCTCAATAAAGAACATCTGATTCCGATAGACCTAAATCAAATGTGGAACTCAAAGGAGCATTCAAGATGAGTTTGGAAATTCACACATTGGAAGCTACCTTAGAACCAGGATCTAATTTCAATAATATATTACGATAATGTGGATTACGGTTTATATTCCACATTGAAAGCAAGATTAGTCATGTGTGATAAAAACCTCTTCAGTGATTCCGTGTGGTGTCAGGAGGCAACCATGAGGCTCATGACCGAGACGGGATCGGTGATGGGGGCAGTGTTCTTGCCAGAGGCGGAGTCTGGGGGTGGTGGGCATCAGGGAGGAGAGTGGCCCCACAGGGAGGTGTGGAGCAGCCAGAGGGGGAGGAAGCTCACGTAAAGACAAGCCAAGGAAACTGGGGGCCTCGGGGTGGCGGACCTCAGAGCAGTAGCCCTGACTCACATGGCGACCAAGGGCAGGTGGGCACTTCACCCCGTCAGTTCTGGGTTCCTATCTCAGCTCCACGTAACTTTTTGGGTGACCTAGGGCAAGTTGCCTAATGTCTCTGCGCCTTAGTTTGATTATCTACAAAACTTTTTTAAGGTGATATGTGAGGGCTGAGTAGAAAAATATCTGTATAAAAAAAATGTGGAAGTGTCTGACTCCTGGTACGCACCCAGGGAATGTGGGCTTCCTGTACTGGCATTGTTCATTCCAGCGTCTCGGTGGGATCACAGGGAACCTGTTCTGTGCTAGGCACTTTCACTCAACAAATAAAGGGACAGTCACGTCTTTCACACTCCAGGCAAGTTTCCTAAAGGAGACGAGTGAGGTGCCGGAGAAGAGGAGAGGGAAGGAGCTCATCTGCAAGAGAACCATCTCCTCTCTCCAGGCACGACAGGGTGAACAAGGGGAAGAAACGGGTGTCTGGGGATAAGGAAGACTTTTGAGGGAGAGAGGGGACTGTGCGCAGAGAGTGGACTTAGGATGAGAAAGACAAGGGCGGCGTGCCGCCTCCCGAGCCCTCCTGGACATGCGTGCCTGGGCTA
Organism: Macrotus californicus; assembly: GCA_007922815.1. Lineage (NCBI taxonomy): Eukaryota > Metazoa > Chordata > Mammalia > Chiroptera > Phyllostomidae > Macrotus > Macrotus californicus. The sequence goes on along the minus strand of VMDR010001306.1, from coordinate 109,506 downwards.
TGCAGAGCAGATGGAGTGCCCAGTGTTTGCGGAAGGGGCTGTGGCATGGGGTCAGACTTCGGGCTCTCCTTCTCTGCTCTTCTCGGAGTCCATGTTCTCAGGGGGCTTCGTGTATCCGCTGTCTTTTTAAATTAAATTTATTGAAGTGATGTTGGTTAATCAAATTAGGTCTCCAGTGTACAGTTCTATGATACATCATCTGTATGTTGCATTGTGTGCCTTTTTAACTGTACTTCTTGTCATTACTTTTGAGTAGGTGCAGTATGTACCTTGTCACTGTCAACGCAGATTTCATTCTGTGTCACTTCACATAAAATGAAGGAGCTTTGCTACTATGTGGACCTCTTTACCCGTTTCTCCTCATTATTTTTCTCTAGTTGTCACGTGTGTTTCATCATTCCAAACTACAATTTCATGGTGGTGGTTTTAAAGAGCCATCTACATTTTAAAGAAATCAGAAGGGGAAAAGGCAATCTTATACACGTACCCATATTCAACATTCCCAGTGCTCTCGGTTCCTTTCTGGAGATCCAAGGAGCCTTGCCTTCGGCCTCGAGAGCTTCCTGCAGCGTTGTGGGCGATCAGCTCGGCTAATGACAGTTTCCTAACCCTCACTCACCCTGCGCTCTCTCCTGCCTTCCTTCTCGAAGGATTCTCGTCAGGTGTGGAATTCTGGGCTGACAGCGTTTCTTCTCTACCCGGCACTCACGATGTCGTCCCACTGTGGTCTGGACTTCCTGTGTCCCATGAGAAGTCTGTACTAAGTGTGTTTAGTTCCCCTGCATGTGATGTGGCGTCTTTCTCTGGCCGATTGGAGGTTTCAGAATCTTTGGATTTCTGTTGTTTGATGTGCCTAGGTGTGGTTTTCTTTGCATTTATCCTTCTTAAAGAATTGCTATGCTTCTTGAAAATCTGTAAATTTTTGTCTTTGACCAGACTTTGAAAAAAAAATTCCATTATTTAAGTAATTTTTCTACCCCATTCTCTGTCTTAGCTTCTGGAATCCAGGGAACTGTGTATTGGACCATTTTATTCTGCCCCACAGGTCTCTGAGCCTCTGCCTATGTTTTTCCAGCCCTTCTCCCCACCCCCACCCTCGCTCTGTTCTCGAGTTGGATGCTGTCTGGTGACCTGTCTTCAAGGGCCTGATTCTTATCACTCCAATCTGTTATTAATTTCATTCAATTAACTATCTTCAGATATTATCATTCTAACTCTCCAATTCCCCTTTGGGTTTCTTTTGTATTTTCTATTTTTCTGCTGAGATTGCCTTTCAGTTTATTTACGAAGTGTGTATTCTCTTTTATGGCCTTTAGCAGAGTTATACTAGTTACCTTTTTAAAAACTAGTTTGCTCAGTTTAAGTCTTATAAAAATATGGCTTCATACATACTTGCCCACTGTGTTGTTATGGAAGTGTGTCCAAGCAGAAGCATGAAGCACGCTTTATTTACTATATGGCTTGATTGGCATCTTTTAAATGTTGAGATACACATCCTGGGCCTTCTTTTTCTCTTTTCTGAGGCCTGCAGCGAAGGGGTCATAGACCATGTGGTCGCAGGCGTCAGCCAGATTGTAGGTAAACTGGAATTCTAGGCCATTCCAGGTTGATCTAGATTAACTTTTTTTCTCCTGATGATCTGCAATGTCCTCCCGTCTCTGCACATGTCTGAATTTGGATTTTATCCTTAATTTTGTCAAGGATATGTTGTACAGACTGTCTATTAGTTCTTCTGACAAATACTGAAAACAGTTTTTAGCTGACAGTTAACCTGCATAGTCTCGAATTCCAAACTCCTCCTCTCTCCTTGGTGACCCAGGAGCTGGAATCCCCAGGAAGCTCTCACAGTGTCAGCCGAGCTGTGTGGAGCCTGTCCCAGCCTGGGGTCAGCCAGAGCCTTGGGCGGGGTTAGGCCTGGGATGAAGGCTTCTCTCTCGGGCTACTTCCTTAGCAGCATCCCCAGGAACTTCCCACTTGTGGTAAGCAACTCAAACTCTTTCCTCTGGGTCCTCAAGCCAGTGGAGCTACAGGTTCACTTCTGAGTTGTAGACCCCACGTGGCCTTGACTGAGGCCCGACTTCTGATGGAAGAGACACAAGCACAGGACCCTCACTGTTCCATCACCTTCTTCCCAGAGCATGCCGCCTGCTTCCCACCTACCAGCACAGAGGCTGCCCACTTCCTGTGGCTGCCCACTGCCTTCAGGATTCATCGTTTTCCTCTGTGGTCTGATGAAACCTATCCCACTGTAACTGGGAGCGAAATCTCTCGTGGACTGAGGGGATGCGAATAACATTGCAGTACTGGCTAACCCACCAATCCGTGACTAAACCCAGATTTCCCTTGTGATGTTGTTACTGAGGTTACTTAGAATAAAATAAATACTCTATGTACCCTCTCATCTTGATTGCTCCAAAACAAAGTGGAGGAATAATCCGCACGTGGTCATGGTGCACTGGACACTGTTTCCACTAGTTTCCAAATTTGTGATTTGCTTTTGTGTTACTGAGCAAATTTTTCCATAACACAATTACATCCAAATCCAGTATAGACAAAAGTGGTGTGTAATGAGGCACCAGGATGCACTCCAGCCATGGCAAGCAGTGTGAAACACTTTAGCATTAATTGCTCTGCTTTTATTAAAGAAAATACATTTTCTTTTTATTTTAAATGCCATCTTAAAAAAACAAATCAAGCTCAAAGATACTTATTTATTTACTTAGGAATGCAATAAAGAAATTTACTTAGGTAAGTGAAGGAAGTTAGAAATTAATTCCCACACGTAGCAGACTAAATCCGTAATCCTCTGTAATCAGGAGGCAGCAGGGCCACTCCCAAGCAGCGTTTAATTTGCAGGTTGCCATGTTCAGGAATAGGCAATGAGCCTTCTACTCTGGTTTGCCGACGATGACAGCTGAGGTTTGAAAATGATGTGAGAATGGACCACCGTGTGTTACGTTCTCTCCGGAATCGCCCCGGTCCTCCTGCACGACACACAGGGCCTCGATGCTTGGGGGGGTCGCGGTGACTTTCCCTGACGTTGTTGTTAAATGCCTTAGTGCAGAAGCCTAGTACAAAGTCCGAGACAAATGCTTGTCTCCCACAGTCTACCTGACTTCACAAACCTGTTCTGGAACAAGGTAGAGTAGAAACTATGAAGATGCGCACCCATTTCTGTCACCAGTCCATGGTGACATGTGATCTCTCTGTGCCAGCAGAACAAATGTGACTATGACGAGGAAATTGAAGCTCTTCCTATTATTTCCAACAAACACCTCTGGAGACAAAGCGAAGCTGTTTTCCTACTTGTTTTTCGTCTTCTCGGTATAATTTGCTGTGATCTTAGGACTGTTTATTCCAAAATTATGCAAATAGATTGAGATAAGAATGTCATTACAAAAAAGTCATCGTGGTCCAGATAATTCTTGGCCTCTGGGTCTCCATTGTGAGGAGATTAGTGACTTCACATTGATGTGTGTGTGTGTGTGTGTGTGTGTGTGAGGTAGAACATGGTGATCATCTCTTACTACACTGAATTCCTCTCTTTGTTAAAGACGAGAATTACTTTCCACCCAAGCTACAGACAGAGGGTTTCAGCGTCTGCCTGTGAACGCTAAAGCCCGAAGGCTACTGTACTCAGTAAGGGTTGGAATCTCTCACAAGGCAACGTTCACTGTTGTTTTCCTCATTTCTTTGCACAGTTCCAAGCTAACTACCTTTATCCAAAGACTTGGGGGGTACCCATCTTCATGCCAACTTCCCTGCAGAAAAAGATACTGAAAACCGAATGAACAGGATTTCGGGGGGGAGTAGCCGCTAATCCCATGAGGACAGTATCTAAGGAAATGATATAGTTACCGTTCAATATTTAATTCGGTGGTTGTGAAGCATGCAAAAACAGGTATTACGTCGCGTGGTTAGGGGTGCACGCTCTGAGTCGCTTTCGTTCAGTCCTGACTCAGTAGCTGGCTGAGTGGCAGTCAGGTCCACGCCCTTCGGGGCACTTCTGTTCATTCACTCATGAAGTGGCGTTAATATGAACGTGACCCCCTCACAAGGCCATCATGAGGAGCCCACACGTGAGCACATGTATGGGGCAGAGAAGGTGGCGGCAACCCGCCAATGCTGGCTCGTGTTGGCAGAGGCAAGCCCAGCAGGCAGCTCTAGAAAATACTCCATTTCACTGTGTATACTGCACATGTTTTTTTGTCCAAATTTTTGAGGGAAAAATAAGTATGTGCATTATATATGAGTGTAATGAGTACATGCCATGGGTATAATTATGGGTCTAATGATCCCATGTATGATGCACACAAAGTGTGGGTGCGCATTATACACGGCAAAATACGGTAACACTGCCAACTGAGGGCCGGTCATCCTTACAGGCATCAGGCTTGCCATCTGCCTCTCCATTGGTTCCTCCTCGACGTGAGCCGAGCCCAAACTAGCGAGTAGGCACGATGCCTTGGTCTTGTTGGGGCCAGAAGAATCACACAGGTTCACCCATGTGACCTTGGCTGGATTTCTTCTGTTTACCTTCCACATTGTTATAGAGTCTCTTCAGTTTTGTCTGTGAGGTTCAAGATATAGATAGTTTGGGGAGAAATTGAATTTTTCATTGTCTCTTTTTCTTTAACCTATCCCATGTATCCTGGGAAATAAAGGACAGTAACCCAGGGAGGTCAGGGGGACTGTGCCATGGCGCATTGCTTTTAAACCTCATGTATGGGATTCAGGGAACAGCATTATACTTTTAAAAAACCTATTCTTTAAAGAACAAATTGTTCAACAGATGAAGGACAAAGTGATAAAAAGGAATTTTAAAGTTCTACCTGAAAGGACCTTCAATTGTTTAATGTTTTTTTAAAAAGGAGCTCCCTGCCAGGTAAAGTTAGGAATTGAGAAGAAAGAGACCAGGAAGCGATCTCGGTGCACTTGACTCTTCGCAGATCAGCCGTGGTTCTCTAGGGCCCCCTCCTTCCTGGGCACCCCTCATCACCTGCATCTCCCATGTGTAGGGCTGTGTGATTTCACACCCCACCATGCAGCCGTTTGTCCTCATGTGTGAGGAGAAGGAGCTGGCCTTCCAGCAAAAAGTGTGAACGAGCCGTGGAGCTCAGCTCTCTTTAGTTCTGCTTCTGGTCCGCGGGCTTTTTAATATAGTCCTTCAGGCACAGTTCCTTCGCCTGCAGTGTGAGCAAAACCATACCTACCTGCCCAGATTTGCGGGAGGTCACCTGAATAATGGGACGGGCACTTCCTGCCTCTCAGGCAGAGCGGAGTCTGCAGCTGGGTCTCATCCTTTCGCTGTTGTACCAGAGGCTGGAAGGCTGTCCCTGCCCAGTGCCAGAGAGGGGACGTTTCAGGCTTGTTGGGCCAAGTGGGCTGCGTTACAAGAATTCACCTCTACTGTTGCAGCATGAAGGCAGCCTCGGGCCATAGGTAAACAGATCCGTGGGATCCCGATAAAACTTTATTCATAGACAGTGAATTTCGAATTTTATATAATTTTCATGAGTCATGGAGTATTGTTTGTCTTTGGATTTTTTTTCCAGCCATTTCAAATTTAAAAAACATTTTCTGCTCATAGGCACTACACAGACGAGGGGCAGGGTGTAGTTTGCCGACCCCGACATTGCCCTGAAAATGACCAGGGGACACACAGTGACATTCAGAAGCGCTGTAAGCCTGGTCTATTTTGGTGACAGGGTGGAAATGAAAGGGTGCATTTTGGGAAATAATGAGAAACAAGACTGGATTAGAGGGATCTACAGAGTGAGACAGATGAGTTCTCGATTAAATACGTAGAAAGCAGGAAGCTACTGGAAGCTTTGACTGTGGTGCTGGGGAGAGGAGAGCCCGCAGCAAAGGGAGCCCGTGCAGCCCCTGCTGCAGTGGTTGAGGCACGTGGGGGTGAGCAGCAGGGACAGAGAAGCAGAGGTCCTTCCTTAGACATTCTTTTTTGCTTTTGTTTTCCCTCCAGAAGGTAGTGTAAGGGAGGCACTTGGTTACCGTTGCCTCTTCCCTCCCTGCCAGTCCCACGTGAGTGACCCCTTTGAACAGAGCATTATTCACTCCTTCGCCGAGTAAGCTTTCAGCATCTCTAACACACCTGGCGTTTTGCTGAATCCTGAGATGCAAACATATATCAAGTGTGCGCCCTGGAAAGGCATTGCCCTTAGTGTCAAGAGTAGGAGTCCTGGGATGGGCCGGCCTAGATGAGCATCTCAGCTCCGATGCTGTGCAGACAAGGGCAGGTCTGCCTCCCCAGGGCTCACCCTGCTCTTCTCCATGACAAGGATGACAGTGACGCCGTAGCTGCTGTCACTGAGGCTGAGCGAGATGTTGGGCCAGGTGACCAAGGGGGTGAGAAGGCCTTACACTTCCTGGAAGGTGAGGCAGGCTTTCTGGATGTCATCCGCTCAGTCTTTGAGGAGGATGAGTGGAAGGTCCCCAGAGAGAAGAGCCACAGGGTAGGGTGGAGGGCATTCTCGGGGAAGGAAGGGTGTCTCACCTGCCAGGTGGGTTATTTAAACAGATACTTGCACATTTATATATTGTGCAAATAAATATAATAGGGGTCCTACATTTCATTGAATAAATTATGCATAACTGAGCTATAACAAAGATCACAAAATCTAAATTAAAAGATAAAGAAGCGCCTCATAAATTATTTCCACCAGGGCTCCGACAAGTCTATTATAACACTGGCTAAGACTCCGAGGGTAATAATAGAAAGCTGCTGGAGACAGAACGTGTGATAAGATAGCATCTTTTAAAATAGCACCCTACTCATCTCTGTGTTTCGCCAAAGATATCAGTAATTCTACCAAAATACCAGTGAAACAGATTTTCATCTCAGACTCCTGCTTATCAGTATGAAACAACACACTCAAATTGGCCAAATATTGACATCGGTATTTCAGTACGGGGGTCGGTCGGCACAGCGCTTTCAAACACGGGGGCGGATTTCGCGGGGCTTCTTCAGACACAGTGGCTCTGGATTCCTACCAGCGACGCTCTTTCGCAGGCTTCTGAAACCCTCTGTTCTCTTTCTACCACTCTCCAAAGGAATGGCGCCATGGGAGTGAAGCAGAGCAGACTCAAGGAGATCTGGCCCAGAGTGCAGGGCCCGCGTCTGAATGAGCTGACATGCGGAGCAGTCATTTACGCCACTGGGCGGCCAGCTTCTCATGCACAGTGAGGGCAGCGCCGCCGGGCCTGCTCCGCTGTGAAGATGTGAGCTGCTGTAGGTCAAGTGCCTCCAGGGCGTGGCTTTCGGCACACAGTAGGTTTACCTCGAATGGGGAGCGTTGTCGCCGTCATCCTTGTTGTCTGCAGTTACGGCAGTGACGTCATTTCTCTCTGACTCCACGCACACTGACTCAAGTTCGTCTTGGCCATGGGAGACCGGGCGAGAGAAGGTGATTGGCAGACTCCCCGGCACACGTGTCACCCTTCCATGGTTTCGCCATCTCTGCGGGAGTGAGCAAACGAAATCGCCCTTTTTCTTGTTTTAAGGTGCCAAGTAGAAGTTTCCTGAAAACATGTTCCCGTTATACCTCAGTTATTATGGATGAATGAACTCAGGGAACGGGGGGAACCAGCATAGTAATTATTTTGTTTGTCTGGTTTTCCAAAGAAGAGCCTCCAGCAGAGCATGCTTTTTAAATTTGAAAATAAGGACCACTACCCTAGACAAAGCCTGAGAGCGGCTCCCGAAACTCCTCCCCAGTGTGCCTATCGGCTCGCTTCCCTCTGCGGGCCAGCCCACCACCTGCCGGCACGATCTTCCATAAATACTCTTGTCTGTGTGTCTCATCCCTGTCCTGGAATCCAGTGTCTTCAGTTACTATTCTTTATCTGAACTCAGAATTCCAAAGTCATTGTCAGCGTCTCTTCCTCCTCCTACTCTGCTTAGTCGGTCCTTAATAAAACGAATCCATCTGGATAGGCCAATCAGGGCGCCATGACTGGACAGCTTCCTAAGCCCACTGGTTGCAGATGTCACGACCTCCCCTCAGCCCGTCTGCAGAATCAAACTGCGTGTCTTACACAAGGGAGGAGCCAGAGCTTATGCCCAAGAAGCCATTTCCTTTGGCTCCTGCCTTTTTCTCTCATTTTTCCACAGCTGGACACTCTGATACTCACCTAAAGGTCCTCACTGGAATGTAGATCGGTTAATTAACCCTTCCCCTACAGGCCCGGGGTGGGGCGGTATCACTTGGAGGCGATAAATCTACCCATCTTAGTCTTTTCAATCTTGCATCCGCCATGTCAGCGCGTCACTCCCTCCCAGCGGACTTGGAGGGATGTCCGTTGGGAAGAAGGAGGGAAGGTTGGAGTACGTGACTTCTTGTTGCCAGGCTTAAGCCAACCTCAGGACCAGTGACGTCGTTACAACCGCTAAACATCTAATTTAGCTCCTCAGAGTCCTACTTATGTGAGAGTCTGTTAGGCCCAGGGTGAGGTCTGGGAGGCACTTTGCTCCATCTTCTGCTCTGGGCCATGGGGTCCTGATTGCAGCACAGAGATCCTGCTCAGCCTCTCTTCCTCATCCCCTCCCACACACCTGCCCCGAGAGGGAGTCCTGCTCGGGCTCTTGTTCTTACCCGGGTCCCAGAACACTCCCGCCATGCGGGTTCACGGCCTTTCCCATTGCCCGTCCTACCCCTTGGCCCCAGCTTGCCTAGATTCCCCACCTTCGTGCCCTGTACTTACTGACAGGAAGTAACTTTTTTCAATGTGATTAGCCCTGTATTTCTAAGGTAATTAACCTTTGAGAGGGCAAAAACAACATCATTCAGAGATGACCCCATCCAATACAAGGAGTTTTACTTGCCTGTTGGTTTGCAGTGGACTCGTATATCTAAACTTGGCTTTCTTGTAATGAGCTCATAACTAGTCCACCATCATTGACAGTGTACATCACCCCCACAGCAAGATGCCTGGGAGATACAGAGCCCTGGGCATTACTGCATCAAACAGGATTCTCCTCTGCATGCGGCTTTGAAGCTTGCATGCAGATTCTCTACTGCAAGCACATTCGTCCTTGACCTCTTAGGTCTCTTCCCCAGAAGCGGACATCCACGGCCCCCTTGGTGTGTTAACACGCTTTTTCATGGAGAAGTGGGAGAGCATCCCTTCATTCAACAAATACCTACTGTGTGCAGAGCTTTACTGGCCCCATTAAGAAAACCCCCTTTGGGTCTAAACCAGAAGACAGTCACCTCTTTAAAGGTCTTTCTGTGTTTTTAATTCCCAATTATGATCTAGCGAGCCATGGTCTTGGACCCATTTCCCCTACAGATAGATCAGTCACCTGCATCATTGTCCTTATTTCCCAAGTAGGTTTCCAGCAAGTCCTGGTCCCCCGTCCCCCCACCTCCTGTGGGCAGGCTGCATGTTGCCTGAAGAGCATGGGCTAATAAAGGCTCTGTTACTGTCTTGCTCATCTAAGACTAGCTCATGTTTCTGAACCACAGAACCACAGAAGCACAACCGTGGATGCGGCCCCCTTATGGACGCCCTCTGAAATTGATTTCCAGGGAAGGGCGGGGAGAAGGACACGCAGCCTTCTGAAAGCCATGCTCTATTCATCCCTTCGCCGAACATCAGGCAGTTATTGTCTGGAAGCGACTGAATTTAGGAATACTTGTTTTCAGAAGGCATGGTAAACACCGTCACGGTATTTCAAGTACAGTCTTTTAAATGTGGTTAAAAAGGCAGTGAATTCACTCACCGAAGTGTTATGTTTAATAAGATGTGGTGTCACACAGCATGCCTGTTTTGCAAATGTACTGATTCAGAATATATATAATCGTGGGAGTGCTTGGGGAGTGGGGGAGGAAAACCTTGGGGCTAATGATAGATATTTATTTGTTTGAGGAAACATTCATTCATCAGATGCCTCCCGGCACTGCCTTGGCACCAAGCAGAGCTCCGGGCACTGAGCACTGTAGCGTGGGAATGAAAACGTTTGGCTTTTTTTCAAAATTCAATTTATTGGGGTGACACTGGTTGATAAGATTATATGGATTTCAAGTGCACATTTCTATGGTACATGATCTATCTGTACAGGGCTGGAAATAAGTAGGCTTACAATTGCTCCTATGGAAAATACAATAATCAAAAAAATAACACAAGAATCAACTGCATTTTGCATACTCACAGCGGTAAATTTGCCTCTGTTAACCCCGGCATATCGTGCTGTGCGCCCACCGTCCAAAGTCATGTCTTCTCTCGTCACTGTATATCTGCCCCTTCACCTGTCACCCCCTTCCCACACCCCTCCCCGCTCTGGTGACCGCCAAGTGTCTGTCTGTGCCTGTGCGTGTGTGTTTGTTCATTGTCGCTTTCTGTTTTATCTTTCATAGGAGTGACATCATGTGGTTCTTAACTTTTTCTGTCTGGCTTAGCTGGCTTAGCCTGACATTCTCGAGGTCCGCCCATGTGGTCTCAATGACAGTATTAGGTCTTTTCTCATGGCTGAGCAGCATTCCGTTGTGTAAGTGCGCCACATCTTCTTTATCCAGCCCTCTCGAAGGGCTCTCCAGTTGTTTCCATGTCTGGGCCACTGAATAAATGTTTTCACATTTGGGGGGCATATGCCCAGAAGAGGGATTGCTAGGTCATACGGTAGCTCTGTTTTCCGTTTTTTGAGGAATTGCCGTAGTCTTTTCCGTAGTGGCTGTACCAGTTCGTGTTCCCACCAGCAGTGAATGAGGGTCCTTTTTCCCCACAACCTCTCTGGCACTTGCTGCTGCCTGTTGTTGATAACAGCCTTTCTGACAGGTGAGCGGCGGTCTCTCATTGTAGCTCCAACAAGGGGTTAATATTCAAAATATACAAAGAACTCATATAACCCAGCGCCAAACAAACAACCCAATTAAGAAATCGGCAGGGGACCTGAACAGACCCTCCTCCCAAGAAGACATACCAGTGGCCATCAGATATATGGAAAGATGCCCAACTTCACTAGCTCTTGTGGAAATGCAAACCAAACCTTCTGGCTTTCAAGTAAGTGAAACCGAACAGTAAGCTTCCTAAGGGCCAGTGTTGTGGTTCCTTTCTTCTTCTTTTACTTATTTGTGGGGGGGTTTTGCTGTTGGCATTTAACGAACGCTTGTTGCTTGTCCGACTGGCCATCTACAGTAAGACAGTTCCCTGGCAGCTCCCCAGTAACCCCCAGCCTTTCCACAGAAAGCCAGGTGACCTTCAACTACAGAGATGAGACAATGCCAACAAGAAGTGGGAGGAACCCCTCGAGGTATTTCTACAGTGGGAGAAAAAGTCATTCTCAAAGGAGAAGTCCGTGAACACTGGGTGTTGAATCTCACGTGAGCCCACAGCATCTCCCCTGAGCCGGGCACGCCTGCGTGCTGGCCGCCTCCACGGGGGACTGAGGATGACGTCAGCTGCTCTCCATGAATGCTGTCGTCTTCGCAGCGAAAAAGTTAGCAAACTGTGAAATTGGAATTGATTGTAATAAGACAGTCTCTCAAAAAAAGACCACTGAGGTCGAGAAGGTGCCCTCCTACCTTGGGCTCGTGAATTAATCACAGTGACATGTCCCTGGCAGGTGCCTGTCTTTGTAAGCCGCCTGATGTGTGTGTGCGTCCAGATGGCCACCGGATGCGAAATCTGGGGGGAAGGGGAAGGGCCCTGTGTGTTTCAAGGCTTCCAAGTGTAAAAAACAAAATCCAATCCAGTAAATGTGGAGATCTAATTGGCGTCGCTAAGCGATTCATGAATCATGCGGCATGCCATCCAGCAACTAGAAGGGTGCTCCAAGGAGCCGTAAAAATGGAAGGGTTTACAGGGAGAGGATGGGGCCAGGGAGCTTTTAGAGAAAGAAGAGAAAGGATTATTGGGGGGGGGTGCTGGGGCATCTTTTCTTAGGGGAAAGATAAGCAGAAGGGTTTCTATCAGGCAAGATTGCCGCGCCTTCCCATGGGGGATGAGGGGGGCCGGTGAGAGAGGACCCTAAGGAGGTCGAGCAGAAAAGCAAACTGGCTGATAGAAGTGGTGTTTCTGGAGATGCTGAGCCTGCAAGTAGACCCGCCATTGTGTCTCGGTTTGTGGCCACGGGCTGTTAGCTTGAGAGGCACCATTTTGGATGTGTGATTTTTTCCCTTTAACCAAAATCACCCAGAAGCTGAAAACTGAATGTTCTCAGTTGCGTTTATGGCTGAAACATGCCGCTAGCTGACTGACATTTGAAACTCAGCCCTGAGATTTTGAGGAGCACTAACCAGAGCGTTTAAGAGCATGCTTACCAAGGGCCTGAACTGACACTTGAAGGCCGCTGTCGAACCTATGGGCTTAGTTTGCATTTTGGGCCTATTTTGGGCTTTCTAGCATTTTTAACCAGTTACCAAAAGTTTTTACATATAAATCCAGATTTTTTTTTGTTTCTGTTTTAAAAATGGAGAATGTGTATTGTGAAACCTGTGGTATCCAGTGCCATGGGCTGGGTGGTGCCTGTCCCTCTGGATGGGGCGCCGGTGCCCTCCCTCTCCAGATCCCCCCACATCTGTTGCACCCGACGTTGGTGCTGGGTGAGTGCCAGCCATCTGCGAACTGCTGGATGGTTTTCCTTACGGTGAAGTGGAGTTCTACCCGCGTCTAAAAGGTGTTTGAAGCATAGGCCAAGAGAGTTGTATGTTTCAAAAAAATTTAAAAATGGTACTGCCTTATGACCCAGTGAGTCTGCTGCTGGAAATGTACCCTAAGAATCCAGAATCACCAATTCAAAAGAACTGACACACTCCTGTGTTCCAGCAGCGTTATTTACCGCTGCCAAGATCTGGAAACAGCCCAAGTGCCCTTCAGTCGGTGAGTGGATCAAAAAGCTGTGTGCATTTACACAGTGGGATAGTACTCAGCTGGAAGGAAGGAAGGAAGGAAGGAAGGAAGGAAGGAAGGAAGGAAGGAAGGAAGGAAAGAGAGAGAGAGAGAGAGAGAGAGAGAAAGAAAGAAAGAAAGAAAGAAAGAAAGAAAGAAAGAAAGAAAGAAAGAAAGAAAGAAAGAAGAAATATTACCCTTTGCAACAGCATGGATGAACCTAGAGAGCATCATGCTAAGGGAAATAAGCCAGTCAAAGGAAGACAAATAGCATATGACCTCCCTCATACGTGGAATCTAACGAACAGAAACAAACAAAATAGAACCAGACTCATAGATACGGAGAACAGACTGACAGCTGTCAGAGGGGAGGGGGTGGGCTGGGATGAAATAGGTGCAGGGATTAAACACTGAAAAGAACACTCACAGACCCAGACGACAGTGTGGTGATGACCAGGGGAAGGGGCATGGGGGGCAGTGGGAGAGGGGACAGGGGGATTAACGGTGCTGGACGGAGACTAGACTACGGGTAGTGAACACACCACACGATGCACAGATGATGCGTTACAGAACCGTACACCCGAAACCTACTTAATTAACCAATGGACCTCTCATAAATTCCATGAAAATACGTATTTTTCAAATGGAAGAGCACATGCATATTTTTCGGTGAAATAACCTTCCTGGGGTTTTAACGACCAAAGTGCCCCATGTCTGCTTTATTTCTTTTTCTCCCGTGTCCCTGTGTACTCAACCCCTTGGTGTGATTTCTTCCTTTGCCCACTTGTTTTGGCTCCTTGACTAAGGCAGAGCACTCACTGGGACAGCCTTTGGAAAGCCACGCCGAGGTGGGAAGTTCACGTTCGCAGTCCTCAGCCCAGGCTTTATCCCCTGTGGGTTTCATTTCTTACACTTCTGTTTGGGTCCCTGGGAAACGCCGTCCACTCCTCTGATTCCCGCTGCCAGATTCTGGTGCCTTCTAAGTGCGGTCCATGGCTCTCTGCCGGGTCATGACTGTCCCCCGACATCTCCACCCTGATGCCACCTCCCCACCTCTGATTCAGCATGCCCAGAGCACACTGACCCTTCCCAAGTGCCCAGCAACAAGGCCCCTCACCACCCTGGTCCTTCAGTCCCTCCTCAGAGAACAGGTACCGAAGGCTCCTCCCTCTTCTACCTGCACAGAGCTATTAAAACGTATAGACTTTACCTCTTTATACCTTTGGAGTTCATCCCCTTCTTTCAAAACCACTGTCTGATTTAACATTATCTCCCGCCTGGACTATGCAGCAGCCCCCGAGGGACCTTTCTGTGCAAATAGTGCCCGTCTCAGATGCATTTCCGCCTCTGCAACCCGAGGGATCTTGTTCAAATGCACAACTGGTCCTGTCCACCTCCAAGTCCTTCTTTGCTCATTAAACCATCAGGGGGGGTCTCAGCCCACGCAGGGACACTGGAAGGTCATGATTATGTGTCTCCGGCCTGTGTCTCCTGTCTCGTCTTTCACAGCTGTGCCCCAGTCACCCCCACTTGCCCCGCAGTGAGCAACCCGCCCTTCCCCAGGCAGGCTGGACGTCCTGTGGCTTCCTCTGACAGGAAGTCTTCACGCCTCCTCTCACCTGGCTAACTCTCTCTTCCCATCAGAACTCAGCTGGGATCTGGACCCTTCCAGCAAGTTCTCCCAACTCCCCTCTCGATGCACCAGCTCCGGGCAGGGTGCGCCTTTCTGCTCTCACCGTACTCTCTGCCACATCACTGGCCTGCTGAGATCGACTGTCCCGTCTTTCCTTCCCACCACTACTGCTGGCTCGGGTGCTCGCTAAAGACAAGACCCTCCTCTTGTTGTTTGGGTAGAGCAGCTATGGCACAGGTGCTCGGTAACCGGTACTGGATGGAGGGACGGATGGTCAGACAAACGGAGAATGTTGATGTGAATGAGTATGAAAGGTGAAATTAAGATTCACAGTTTACGTAATCACTCAACCAACATGTATTGAAACTTTTCGATGTTTTAAAAATCTCTTAGAGGTCTGCTCCTTGTCAGCATTTATCATTTTTCTTTGAATGGCCCCCTAAAATATTGAGACATTTTTAAGAGGAATGGGGGGCCTGGGTCTCGCTGGTTAGGTGCACTAGAGGACCATGGCCACAGGAAGAACCCCTGACTCCAACCAGCCAGCTCACAGCTGAATGAAGATGCCTCGATTTGTTTGTGAGTTACAAAAACAAGAGATTGGGGAGTGCACCAGAGGACAGAAAGGGAACAGCAAGGTGCCATGAGCTAGAGACGGGGCAGAGCCCAGCAGGGCCTGCTCCAGCGTCCGCCTCAGTGCGGAGTCTGCAGGAGGAAGGAACAGCGCCGAAGTGCCGTGGGGCGCCCTGCAGGGTTTGTGGCCGATGCTGGACGGTCAAGTCCGAAGTTGCCAGGAGCGTGGGCGGCTTCTCGAGATGGGAAACCGCTCTTGGCCTCCTTGGTTGCCAGCACACTGACGGGATGAGACGGAGAAAGGGTCAGTCCCTGCTGTCCTCGGGAGCGGGAGGGGAGGTCTCACACCAGCGCGGTGCTCCCGGGGTAGGAACTTAGAAAGGAGATGCAGACCAGCAGCACCAGTTGAGAGCGGTGGGCTGGCCTGGTGTGAGCTGTGAGGGGTGACCGAGGCCTCACATGGGACACAGGGCACCCCCACCATCCGGCTAGCACTCGGAAAGGCCGGCTGCCGCCCCACCAGGACTTGGCGGGGTGATGAGAATAGCTTTCAGCACTTCGATAGTGGAGACGTGGAGCACCTGCCTCTGTTTCCTTCGTTACTCCATTCCTCCCTGTCTCTGGCCGTGTGGTTTCCTTCCTCGGTGCAGAGACCTCTCTGCCATTGGATCCCCTGAAGGGGACCTGCTCGTTCGAGCCCCCGGCCGTGCTTGTGAGTGAACAAGAAAAGACACGTGCCTGTGGTTTCTGAAATTACAAAGGGCGTCCAGGAGGCCTGGTAGGGAAATAAGCCCCTTCCGTTCAGACCAGGAAAAGTCGGGGAAGAGACTGGTTGTCGGTGCGGGGGAGGAGCGGAGAACGGGGCTTTCATCTTTTATGTTTTTAATCACGAGAGCGCACAGTTAGGCGTTAAACTTGACTGTGCAGACGGAAAGTAGGACACACGTCCCCGTGTTTCTCACCGATCGCTGTGACAGTGCATCATCAGCGGCTTCTGTCAGCAGACACCGGAGGAGATCTCTCAGCTGTCATTGAAAACGCAGCACGGGGGCTGCTGAGGGAGAGGAGGGTCCGGGGGGGACGCTGCCAACCGGAGCGGAGGCAGTGATGCGCTGCCTTCCCACGGGGAGCTGTTACTCCATTCCAGTCCGAATTGTGGCTCCGCGTGGCAGGCTGGCTCTGAGAACCAGCTAATTATGGCAAGCTCGCTCATTTTCTTGATCACAAGTAGCAACACTGATGCAGTTTTTTGAAAGCACATGCTCAGACGTCCCCGATGCTTTGGTTTCTTCGTTTGTTACTGTTTTCACGACGACAGCCGGGAACCCAGATGCACGTCTTATTCCTTGTCTCACGGTGTCCCCCAGGTCTCCCCACCCTCCCCACCCCGAGACGGATCCCCAGAGCCTGTCAGAGAGAACAGCGTTGTCACTTGAAGAATGTGTTCACGGTGCCGTGACAGATTTGCTGGCGTCCCTCTGGCGCAGTGCCTGCGATGCGGCTCATTCAGAGCCCCCCTTCCTTTCCCGGGTTGCCTTGTGTGTCTGGGAAGGACTCCCCAGTCTGAAATCTTTGGTTTAGGAAGTGATCTTGGGGGAGCACTGAGCCCTTTAGGCCCCAGTCTCTTCCTTTTTAGGGAAAACCGCATTCCCGTAGAAATGCCTTCAGACCACCACGTGAGAAGACTGTTCAAAAACATGGAGCCAAAAGGAGTTGAAATTTATAAGCAAAGTCTACTGAAGCCCCCCACCCCGTAAGGCTCATAATTTACAATGTTCTCAAATCATACACACATCATACTCTTTGAAGAACGTTCGTTGATATTAAACCTAAGAAGAGGAGTAAAAAAATGTCTCACCTCCCTAATAAGAAGGCTGACAAGTCACCCCGGCTAGTGCGGCCCAGTGGACTGAGTCCTGGCCTGCGAACCAAAGGGTCACTGGTTCGATTCCCAGTCAGGGCACATGCCCGGGTTGCGGGCCAGGTCCCCAGTGGGGTCTGTGTGAGAGGCAACCACACATCGATGTTTCTCTCCTAACCCTTCCCTCGTCTAAAAATAAATAAAATCTTAAAAAAAAAAAAAAAAAAAGCTGACAGGTCACAAACATCAGTGCTTAGGGTCGGGTCTCAGTTTGGAGACAGAAGCCTGCTTCTCATCTGGCTGTGCCTGTCCCACGCCAACCACCCACCATGCTGTGCCCTTGCCAGGTGCACACAGACGGGGGGGCGGGGTTGACGTAATCCCGCCCTGGTGCCCTGCTGCCCTACCCCCCCGGGGCCCCTGATGTTTGCACTGTGGCTGATAACTCCTTCAGCGTCTGCTTGGCCCTGCCCGGGGCTGGGGTCTCAGTACCTCAATGGACCTCCATCCAGCTGGGTCCTGGATCGCGTTCTTCATGCTGAAGGAAATCCCAGCTCTGTGGCACTCCCTTTGGAGCAGGGCCCTTTTCCTTGTTGGCGTCTTCTCCGTGACAACCTGCCACTGAGGGAGTGCTGACCAAGGGCCGGGAGAGGCTCTGTGGTCAAGCGAGCTCATTCTGACCAAGCCACACGCCTACAAGGCAAGTGTGTTTACTCCTGCGCTGCAGAGGCGGGTTCTCAGGCTGATCAGGGGTGGGACCGGGTCCCAGAGTCGTCGGAGGCGGGGTCAGCACTTGAACCTCGGGTCTGTAGGAATTCTGGGATCAGTTGGCTCATTCAGAGTCTTGACCGAGATCTGTGGTTGGTTTAGGGACCAATAGATGGGTTTCACGTCTCTGCAGACTCCCCCGAATTGAACCCTGAAACTGGTTTTTGTGTGCATTTTGCCGCGAAAGCGATTGCGAACCCTCCCCGTCAGATTTCAGTTAGCCGTGTAACCGCGGACGGCATTCATGCCACATTGGTGTCCCCGTCGTGTTACATGGGCGGTCTCTGCTCTGCTCGCCCATGTTAGCTGTGCCTCTCTCAGGTTGTGTTTTGCTCTGTTCTCTCCGCAAGGCCAGATGTAGGACTGCTACCCATTCCTGCTTTCTTTAATCTTGTGAAGCTAACCTTTTCATGTCAGCTCATTTCTCACCTTGGGATCCCAGTTCTGCTACATCTCTAGCTTTCTTTTGCCTACCTCATGGCATCTGTCCATTCATAATTTTTTTTAAAAAACCTAAAAACAAACAAAAAAACAGTTTTCAACAATTCTGGGCTATTGCTAATCTCCAAGGATCCATGATGGAAATACCTTCTGTAGCTCACAGGTTTCTGACAAAATTATTTTTTGAAAATAGCCTCTTGAAGATAGGAACCTCTCTAGGTCTGTTCTGTTGGGGGTGAACTGGGTGCACCCGCACCCCCTCAGACACCAGGCCGGTGGTGGCAGCAGGCCGTCTGTCCCCACCCAATGATGTGGAGACACTCCTTCGAACGGTGGCTCTTCAGACACTTGTCTGGCATTTGTTTTGCACACGCCACAAGAATCGGCCTTGATGTTGACAGAGGACATGTATTTTCGGCTCCGTTTTTTAGCTTGGTTGGGATTCTTTATTTTTCTGATTCGTTTCAATCACTTGTAACCAGACACTATCAGTCACTCATAATCACAAAGAAAAGAGGTAACTCACCTAAGGAAGTGTGTTACGTTTCATTGAAATGACATTCCCAAATTTTCATTTTCTGGCCGTAGGGTTGAGAAATCATTTTCTACCCTTCACTCTTCTTGTTGTCCCTTCTGTTTTATATTGAAATTATTCAAAGGAGAGTATATTGGGGCATATTCCAGGGTCGAACCTTAGACAATGAATGAGATCACTCATTTTCAGATTAAAGCAAAAGGAGAGCCCTTGACCATGCCCGACTGAGGGTGAGGAAGTCAGCCGACTGCCCACTGGGCCCTGGCGAGGCTCCCCGGCAGCCTGCATTGCCACGCCCACCAGAAGTGAGTTCAGTTTCCCCTGGAGCACGCTGCCTGCTTCTGCCAGCCCTGGGAGCTGCCTTGTGGGGCGCCCGGAGTTAACGAACACGGGAGGCATCCTTCACTGTCGGAGGTTTTAATGGGCTTTGTGCTCCGGCACCCGCCGGGGCAGCCATCCAGCTGGCCCCCCTCATTCAGCTCCGGAGACAGGGAGGTGGGGAAGATTCGGTAAACACCGCCTTCGGGCTCTCTGGCTGCAGCAAACGTGGGCGGGAACCACAAAGCAAGCTTGACCAGACCCACTTGAGTGAATCCTTCCTTTCTTTGGAAAAAAGACAAAAAAGTTGTGACTTTTCACATCCTTGACTTCAGGCTGTTTTTTTTCCTGATTTAATAGTGTCAACACAGGAAATGGCGTACAGCCCTGATAGTCCAGAGACTTTGAGTTTTGGGGTGCATCTGGAACAGAACAGGATCTGGGAGCCCGTGTGAGTTCCCTCTTGGGGCTGCCAGGTGCCACACACCTTCCTTCCACGACCTTCACTTAGGCAGCGGGCAGAACCCGCCGCGGGGACCTCCGAGCCACACTGCAAGTTCGACCTCTGCGCGGAGACATGATGCAATTTTTAGGAAAGCAGTGATGGGGAAAGCTGGCGAAGGGCAAGCTCCTGAGGGCTCGGAGACCCGCTCCTAGACCCTGGCAAGGGTCTGTCTGGGTGAGAAAGGATGTGAACTTGATCTAAGGCAATGGCGAGGACAGAGTGGCTCTTGGAACATCACTGCAGGCAGGTCTCTCTGTTAATGGTGCAGGCCCCACCCTCATTCCGGCAAGACTCATGGACAGGACAGACAGGCAGAGTGGCAGGAGGAGGCTTCACCCCGCTTCTGACTGCACAGTGAGGTAGAAAAGGACCCTTCCCCCGTTTTTCACTAGAAGTTCACGCACTCCTTGATTTGGCTGCCCACCTGGCGGTGGAGCAGCCCGCCCCCACCTCCGGGCAGGGTCCCAACCAGCAGCTAGCCTAACTCTGCTCTCGAACCCCCGAGCCCACGGGAAGAACGTGCATTCTAATTCTGCCAGGGTGTCACGATATTTAAATGACTCTGACAGTTTTTCTTTTTTAATGAGTACATTACAAGGCTCATGTTCAAGACCCGGCAATAAACCATGATGGACTTCACAGTTTATTAGCTCCATAAATGTCATCTTGTTATTAACAACACAGGGAAAGCAACTTCACAAAAGACCCCATGACCATCTGCTGAACGAAACATTAAATTAGTGGAACTGGAGTTTCAGGCATTCCCAGGTTCACCCCTGTAATTCAACTTTACATTGAGGTTCACACACAAAGCCAAAATGATCTTTGAAACTCTTCAAGATTCTATTTTCAGGTAAGGTGATGTTTCTGAGTTAAACATCGAGAATTGCCCTTCGGAAAAGTGGCCCAGCCACAGAGAAGTCTGGTGTCTGTGTTCACTTCGAGCGTCTCATGGGCCTCTGATTTGGTGGTTCTCCCCCGAGGTGGTGTGTGGAAAGCTGTGTTCTGCTCATTTTGACCGTTTCAGGAGGGCTAAGAAGGCGGTGTGTGTGTTGTCTTCAACATCTTCCCCTTTTTCAAAATTCATCAGACCGGGTCATATTTAGATGCATATTAAACCATCTCTAAAATGTTCTGCAAGTTCTTAAATGTTACATTAGAGAAAAATGTCAACTCCAGTTACGGAAGGGCCATAATTGGAGACATCAGTAGATATTAGGCAAATAAAGATGCCAAAATTGCTAAAACTGTAATTTCAAAAACACAGACATTTATGGTAGGGCAATGTAAATTCTCTGCTAAGTATCCAATCATCTGTGTGTGTATTTTTTTAAAGAAGGTAATTCTGGAAACAAACTAAATGGGAATCCATGACTCAGGTTTCTCCTGAGCTTTACCTGACCGCCAGACTCTTAACCAGCACCGGCCACACCTGTGTGTCCAGCCTTTCACATCCTGCCTGCTTGCCTCAAAGGACAGCCGTCATTCACCTGTCCATTCCACGAAGACAGGTTTGCACGTCCTGAATCCCGGCACTGCCGGGCACGGAGAGAGCAGGAGTCAGTCAGTGCTCCAGGCCAGCCAGGGAGGCACATGCTAGAGAAACAATTACGGAGATGATTTCAGTGGTCACGAGTGCTGCGAGGGGGAGCATGCTGTCGGGCTTCCCAGGAAGCCGTGAGCTGTGGCTCAGAGGTCAAAAGAGACAAGGAAGAGCTGATGGAGCGAAAGGCGTGGGAATGGTGTGTGAGCAGAGGAGCTGTGTGTGTGTGCATGTGTGTGTGTGTGCGTGAAGTAAAAACCTTGGCCAACTGGAAAAACAGAGAAATGAAGAAGGCCAGGCCCAGAAAGGGATGGGAAGGTGGTGGTGCGGTCATGATCTAGCCTGGTCCTGCCCTTCGGTCTCATTCAGGATCTGAACTTTTGGTCACATCACCAGCAGTGGGGAGTCAGGGGAGGGTTTCAGCGAGGAAATGGCATGTGCAGATTTCTTCGGGAAACCAGTTAACCAGACCCCTGGCCAGCTTCCTGTCTGTTTAATTAGGCGGTGTTAAAGTAACCCGACTGTTGGACCAGGAAGCAGTTACATGTCTAAAAGTGCTGTGCAAGACTCATAGGTGGAGACCAGGATGACGGCTCGTGGGAGGGGGTGGGGGAGGGGTGGGCAAAAAGGAAAAAGGACTCACGGACACGGACAGCAGTGTGGGGATGGCTAGGGGGAGGGGGGATAAAGGGACTAAATGGTAATGGGAAAAAATGCAATAAAGATTAATTGTTTTAAAAAAGTGCTGAGCAGGGCTTTCAATATAATGCATGCACCCCACCCTTCAGAAAGAGTGTGATTAAGTCTGATTCCCTGTGGCAGAGGTGGGTGACAGGTTGGGGCTGTCCCAGCTGGACCGTGGTGCAGTTTTGTGTGTGACAGGTGTGGCCCTTGTCTCCTTGGCCCACAGCTGCGAGAGTGCGGGGACCCTCGGAGAGGAAACCTGGCACAGGAAGGGGTCTGTGCGTTCCTGGGGACCGGTCCCTTGTCTTTGTTCCCTCTCTCGCAGGGACCTCCACCCCCCACCACCCGGCCTTTTCTCCACCTGGGGCCTCTTTACTCAAAGCGGCTGGTTTCAGATTTCGCCTCATGTTTGCCATCAAAGTAACTGCTCAGTTACAACTCCCAATAAAACCACCTCCTCGAGGGCGTCTGTCTGGGCAAGATGCCCACCCAGGCACTGCTGGGGTACGCACGCCGAGCCCAGGCAGACGCCTCTGCCTGTCTGGGGGCACTTTGGGTGCCTGGGCCCTGGGCGTGCTATTCCCCCCAAGGTGGGTTTAGTCGAGACAGCCAAGGTCTAAGAAGGAAGCCAGCAACACGCCAAATACACACACGCACTTCGTTGCTCAGCTTGCGGAGTTCCGCCATCTGCTGAGAGGACGTGACTGCACTCCTATTGCTAGAGTATAAATGCAAGGGGCCGGTAACCCTCCTGGCCAAAGGTGGAGTTTCTGCTGTTTACGTGTCGAGGCTAATTTTAGCTGGGGTCAGCAGGTCTCAGTTTACCATGACGTTTAAGTTCAGTAACGTATGAAAGATGATTTCCTTATGGACCAAACTGTATTTGTATTAGTAATGTGGCACAGTTGTGTTGGAATATTCTGGAAAAGGCCTTTCTACCCCAGTGCGTTTCCTGGCCCATTTGAAAACCTGTTCCTGTTAGCACACGTTTGTGGCTGCACTCGGTTTCGTGGGTTGAAACATCATCAGTTTGCAGGCCGAGTCTTTGATGGTTGTGTCCTCCCGTGCATGCGGGGAATCTTGGCGGACGTGGGGATCTCAGTCCCTCCTCTTCCCCTGCTTCCAGGGTTGCTTCTTGGGCGAAGCTGACTGTGGAGGTCGGCACTCAGCCCACCCACCGTCCATGCTCAAAACGAGCCATGGACATCATGGTGCGGTCAGCTGATCCTCGAGGGTGTCACCTGTGCCCGACACAGTGACTCAGGCGGGCTGCACCGAGTTAACGCCATTTTTATGGCGGTGTGGGCTTAGGCCCTGCGTGGCCCCACTTTGCAGGTGAGGCAAATGCAGAGTGTCCGTGAGAGCAGCCGGAGCTCCGTCCCCTCCAGCCCATTCCCTTCGGACACCCTCCCAGGGGCGGTTCCCCTGCAGGCCAGGGGCCTGGGAACACTCACAGCTTCGACTTCCCCGGGGGCAGGGAGCTGCTTCCTTCCTCTCACCTCCTCTCTCTGGGGCCATCCGAGCTGCCCTGGCTGCCTGTACCCCACGAGTGAAGGAATCTGTCACCCCGTGTTAGGGTTTGTGTGTATTCACCTACTTATGCCTTTTTCTCTCCATCGGAAAGTTGACTTCAAGTTCACTACAAAACTAGATAAAGATGAAAGATGTTTGTAATGACCATCCTCAGATGCCACAAAAAGAGATTCCTCTGTTTGTTGGTTTACTCAGGGATTGCCCAACTTCCCTAGTTCTCCAGGGGCAGGGACATGGTGAGCATCTGCCGGGCGTCCAGGACGGGGTTTCCTATAACATGAGACAGGCAGTGCTCACACTTGGGAAGTGCTGGCCAGATGGGGCAAGTTGGTCACCTCTGGAGGAATCAGGTCTGTTTCGGTCACTCTTACATCATCATCACTGGCAAATTGCTTGGCACATTGTAAGTGCCTCATAAATATTAATTGAATAATGAGTAGGTACTACATTTTATTCTAGGGCTGGAGGGAAGAAAGATATAAAGCCAGCTCAAGAATTCTAGTAACTCAAGAATTTTAAGGAGGGGCCTGATCAGATCGTGTTCCCAGAAGGCAGTTTTGTAGGCAGGACAGAGGGTGGGGAAAAGAGGAAGAGTGTGTGGGTGGAGGAGGTGCGGCCACGCAGGAGGCTGTGGCAGCGGTGCGGGCAGGAAATGCTGGGGCTTGTGCAAGGTGGGGAAAGTGATGGAGAGAGGAAGACAAGCAGGAGGAGGGTGTGGGTCTGAGAGCTATGTGGGTGGGGAATTCACGGAACTTGCTCACCTGCTGTCCAGATGGGACAGGTGGGAAAGACGTCAGAGGTGGCTCCTGGGTTTCTTGGATGGCTGGAGGTGCGCTTACCATGCACCAGGAGAAGGAACGAGGAGGAGGGGAAGTCTGGCGAGTGGACCTCCACCCCCGGGACCTGGTCGGGGTTGAGCTGTCTCTGCAGTAGTCTGGTTAAGACGCGTGCAGCCATGTTCAGTAAATGAAGCATTTTCCCCCAAAACTGACAAGGGCCGCTGAGGTTTATTTTCTGATTCTGAAGATACATGTTTTAATGAGAAATATTTACTCTTTTCTGCATTTTTAAATAACAAAGTGAGCATTGCAGAGAATCTTACTCTGATATCCACAAATAATCACCATTGACATTTGGTCAACACTATTGCAGATCGACGCGCACAGCCTTCTCCCGTTCACCCATCTTCGCATCTTGCTGAGACCGCTGGAGGTTCCTTCCCCCGACCCATCCCCCCGGCCTCAGTTCCCTCATTTATCAGAGGTACCCACCTAAGAGGCAGAATTAAGTGAGTTGGCCACTGAGAACAGTGTCGGGCCCGGGAGAAGGGCCGCAGTGAGAGTTAGCTCTTTACAACATACTCACCTTTTAACAATGAATCAGTTGCCTCCTGTGCTGTTTTGTAGCCTGTCTGATTACCTATTATTGTTCTTTACTGCTCGCCACCTCTTAGTTAATGAAATGTCCTTCTACCCTATTCCTTGCTGCTTAAGCCCAACGTCAGTTTTCACTACTGAAAGTCAAAACAAAAATGGAAAAAAAAAGGAAATCACCAACAGCATGGCAGCGGAACAGGTAATTAGGTCAGCATTGAAAATGCTCTGACTTGGCCTTCAGCCCATGGGGACGGTGGGAGGAGAGAACCACTGTGTGGGGGTCGCTTTATGTTGCGACGTCTAGAAGAAATTGCCACAAGTTTTGCTTTCCTGGCCCTTCCCGCCATCCTTTGCTGTCCCTCACCCACCCTGGGGGTTCTGCTAACCTTTGCTGCTGCATCAAACGGCCGTCAGGTGAGGTCTCTGCCTCCCCTCCTGGCCGAATCCCGGGCACCCACCCCCCACCCCCTGGTGCCACCAAGATCTCAATGTGTTTCTGTGACCAAAGAGGGGACTTGACACCTTTAACCCAAAACACTTCTCCTTATTTCTCAAAAAGACAAAAAGAAAAAAATCCAAGTGCCTGTAATCCTTTATCAGCCACACTTGAAAAATCAATTTTTCTCAGGGCTGAGAGTGAGGGCACGGAGAATTTTGTCACTGTATTGGAATTCTAACAAATGCTTCTGTCATCCTCTAGAAGTGGCTTGGTTTTTTTTTTTTAAAAAAGAGTGTGTTAGGATCACCTTTAGAAAATCAAGTGATTGAAGTGTGACAGTCTGAGAGAAAATATGACCTTTAAAATACAGGATGTGGCTAAAGCAAATTGAAAATTATGTGGCGAGGCGGCGGTGAAAATGGGCATTTCTTCTGTGGCATTCTGCATGTCTTGGCAGCCACGCGGCTCCTTCTGTGCACTGGGGGGCCCCCCCAGGCACACTTTATCTATATTGATACTTTACATGCATACAGTGTGTCTGAGGCCCCGAGTGTTTCACTGGTGTTAAGTATAGATGATGTGCTCACCAGCTGGGGAGCTGAGTCTTTGGATGTCACAGTCGGAGCTGGGTTCTCTCTGGGATTCCTCGTCACCGTGAGCAACCATGATGGCGCTCTGAGCAGTTTTCCACATTGAAAACCCACTGGCCTGGCCGGAACTTTTAGATTGTGTCTGCCTGCCCAGAATTGGGCTTCTGGAAGCCACAGCTTGAGGTTTTGGGTGACTTCTCTCTGTCTGTCTCTGTCTCTGTCTCTGTCTCTCTCTCTCATATCCTCATGTTTTGAGTGAGGTTGACCTCCTGGCTCTAGGGGTGAGAATTTGACCCAAGTGCAGTCTGCTTCCCTGACCTCTCTAACAAGAGCAGCCCCAGAATAATTGTGTGAGCTCAGCTTAAACTCATGGAGCTGAAGGGATATGTAGCCAGCCCGGGGATGCCAGGGAAAGCAGTGAAAACCATTTCAGATTAAACCAGCTGAAACAAGCAGAGCCCAAAGTGGTAAGTCCTGAGGCTATCTGGGGACTCCTGGATCAAACTGTACCTGAACACAGACCCTGGGATGTTTAGTTACATCAGCTGCTAAATTACCTGTGTTTCACCTAGCACGGTAAGTTTCACCTAGCACGGTAAGTTTTCTTATTAGAAAACTAAAAGAATCCTTATGTAAGCTTCTTAGAGTCTTTGAAAATTGACCTTTTAGGTTAGAACACAAACTAATTCTGAACCAAAGCTTTTTGACACTTGGCTGATGTACCTTTCAGCCAAGTGTCAAAAATGATTCATTAGGAGTTCTGTTGAATACACAGCAGAGGAGAAACTTGGAAGTAGTAAAGTAGACTATTTTTGATAATTTCTGAAAAATATAGAAGAAATCTCCAATATATTTTTATTCATGTGTAGCTGTTAGACAATTTGCAGTGTTCACTTACTTTGAGATCATTTCCATCGTTTTCCTGTGTTGGAGCACATCAGCGGCCCCAAGGTCCAAACTGGAGCTACCATCACCTGTGTGTGTGTCCTGGGTGTTTTTTCCATGAGTGTGCTTCAGACCACTCACTGTTTTGTACGGGAATGATGAGCATGCTTCCTGCCCTTGAGAAGGTGTGTGTGTGTAGGAAAAGCACAGGACATGCAGGGCTTGGTACCACCGAGGTCTTGGAGCGTATGCACCGTGGATCCAGGGGAACTTCTGTACTCGTCACTCATTGAATGGACTTGGCACCCTTATCGAGAATCACCTGGACTCTCAATCTGTCCCCTTGTTCGGTGTGTCTCTCCTGTGGTTGCTGCATTGTTTGGATTAGCAAAGCCTGTGTCAGTGACCGCTTTCTGCTGTCGGAGGTGCGCCTGCTCTCGGTGTTTTGCTCCCCCATCTCAGACATGCTGCTCTCTTGTAAGTGAGTCAAAAACACTGGTGAACCAAGCTGACAAACTCTGAGTATTTCCAGACCTGGAGCCTCCTGTAAGGACCAGGTGGACTGGGTACGCTGGCCTCGTACACATGGCCGGGGCCCGCGGCCTGTTCCCTCCCTGTCTCTCAACAGAGACACTGGGGAAAAACAGGGGCATTCAGGTGGAGGACAGGGAGGTGGGGCCCCAGGGCCCAGTCTCCCCAACATCCACGCGGTCTAAAAGCTATTAGGGAAGGGGCGACACCATCGGAAAACTTAGCATTGAGGTTTTTCAGTTTATTTTTCCATTATGTTTTGAATGGTTGTCATTTTCTAAACTTTGGCCGCCTGCTAAACTGATCATTTATGCTCGTTGAAAAATAAAACAGCATGTAGTAGTATTATTGATTTTCCCCTTTATTACTAGCTTCAGGAAGAAAGGCATCAGCATCTACATTAACATATGATTATAATGTAGGATTTACATGCCGTTCAGAGTGCCTTTCACTGAAGCAGCTCGAGATACTGAGAGCCCAGCACCCCACACCCAGCTGGGGCTCAGGTCCATCCTGCCCGGGACATGCACCTTGGGGGTCACGGGACAGACAAACAACAAGCCAAGCGAGTCATTCATGCCCCTGCAGAGCAGGACCACAGGACGCTTGTCCTGAACACTGTGGTGTTCTGCTCCGTAAATTCAGTGAGGTGACCAGGCCCACTGACGTGAATTCACGTTAGCCTCACTTATGGTCACTTAGCAGAGCAAACGCCAACGGGTGGCTCTTCAGATGCTGACAGTAAATGACAGTGATGGGGACACAGTAGTCAAGGTCTCCTTCCCTTCTCCAGGGCCCCGGGAGGGTGGTGTGGCTTTAGTTTATGAAGGGACACGCACAGGGATCTTGGCTCCCTGTTTACAGAAGGCTGATGGGCCATCCATCTTCAGCAAAGCACTGGGAGAAGCCGTAGAAAACGCCAAGCACGGCTCAGGTCAGAAAAAGGAAAAGTGGTCCCGAGTATCAAATGCCTCAAACACCCGGACGCTGCTTTCGTTTGCCCTTTATTTTCTCACTTGTGAATGCTCGGCACGGGCAACAGTGTCATGAAATCATAAGACGTACGTACCTGCACACGGGTTAACTAAATACATAAATCAATTAATCTTGGTTACATATAGGAAAGGCATTTAAATGCTGGAGGAAAAGGTATTCTGCGGGGGGTTTATAAATTGACTTTGAACTTTCCCTGGAATTTGCGCTGTTAGGCCAGCACAACTGAGAAAGGGTGTGTCCACAAGAATGGCTCATGAGAGAACACGGGGTGGGGGGGGATACAAGTTTCACTCTGTATGTTGTGTAAATATTATGGGCACTTATTAAAACTTAGCGAATTGTGTCTTCAGATGTTGAGTGTTGCACTGTGTGTGCATATGCACACGTGTGTGTATCTGTCTTTTACACCCCACCCCCCACGTATGGCCCTTATGAAGACAGGTACGGTATGTTTTCCCGGGTTGTCGGGAATGTACTGTGATGTCGTAGCTACTAGTTACTTTCCCAAGTCGAGGGAAAGCTTGCTCTCAAGCCCACGTTGCCACGTTTCATTTTCCTTTAAAAGGCTTGCTCTTGCCCAGGAGGCAGTGAGATCAGCAAAGACCGACCATCGCTGTTCTGGAAAAGCACTGAGCTGTGATCCAGTCTTGCCTTAGGCCACCTCTCCACAGTGTGCTTTGTAGTCAGACTCGGGGTAGAAGGGCAAGGGACGTGGTCCAGAGTTGCCTGGGTGTCGTCACTCAGCTAGAAATGCCAGCAGAGAAGCAAGATGTAGCTAAGCTAAATTTAAGTAGATAATACTCGGTTTCTACCCAGGGGAGGCAATCGGAATTGTAACAAATGTCTGCTTATTGGAAGCCCCAGGCCCTTTGCCTTCAGAAGTCTGCAAGAGTGCGACCCTTACCCACAGTTCCATGGGCTGCAGGCCCCACGTGAGCAGGAAGGAAACATGTCTGTTTTGTCCTGAGCAGGTGCCATGTCAAATACCATTTGTTCACCGAGTGTGTTGGAGAAGTTTAGTAATTTTCCTGAAGGCCCTGGTACAGCGCCAACTTTAGAAGGTTCTTTTGTGTTATCAGCTGTTCGCCTTAGGTTTAAACATTAAAAGTTAAAGAAGGTTGGCACCGGCCCCTCAGCCTCCCTCTGTTTTCCCTCTTCCCACTTGACCTGCCTTCTCTTTCATAACACGGGCTTAGAGGGTTAGTTGTTGCAATGGGCCAAAGCCAGCCAAGGTTACTGGAGACAGGCTAGACTGATAGAGTAACAGCCCTTGGCCAGAACAAGTGGAGTTCTTCACCAGAAAAGATAGGTCACAGAGAAAAAGGTGGCGATCAGAAAGCAGGAAGGAACCCCTTCAATAAGGGGGCCATCAGGACAGAGGAGTCATCGAGATGCGCCCAAGTCACAGCCACAAAGGACGAAGGTCAGAGAGAAGACCCCTTGGAGCTGAGCCTCCAAGGGAGATGTTGCTGTCACTCAGAACTTTCTCTTCGTAGTCTGGGTTCACACCCTGACTCTGTCACTTTAAGTTAAGAGGTTTTAGATAAACTGCTCAGTGTCCTCATCTGTAAAGCATAGATTAAATACTAGCACTGTTGGAAGGATAAATTAAATAATCTGTAGGCGCTCAACAGATTTTTGGTGGTGATGCTTGGCTACACAAAACCATGGGCAGTTAACCCTGGGGGAGGAGGCAGGGATTTTTAAGGACATAGAATCAGCTTTGAGAGTCCCCAGTTTGTGCCCCCTCGCTTCTTAAGTGATAGGTATACAAAACTGACCCTGTGAAATCTATCTTATGTCTTCCCCCCTAGTCTGTAGGTCCTCAGAACACTCAGGACCCCCAAAGTGCCATGACCCCTGACCCACTGAATCTTGCCCCCACAGGGTGTCCCGGGACCCTCTTCATCCCCATCAAAATTTTCAGTCCCTTGAGGCAGATACAGTCTTAGCTTGATGTTAGGGGCCATGTTCTCGTTAAATTAACTAACTCAACTCAAAGATATGAGTATTTAATAATCATTCACCCCATCTAGCTTTCTTTAATTTTAGAAGATGTGGACTGATCTGCATATCCCAATATTCTGAGTGCTCATCTGTGAGACAAGGAGAATTAATGAGTTCCGGAAGTACGGAGGGCGGCTTTCCCGTGGGAGGCGGGGGGTCGTCTCCCATGTAGTTGTGGCCAACTGAGATGCAGCGACTTTTATTTCTAAATGTTCTGGGCAAACAGCCGAACATATTTTTATTACAACCTCCTTCCCAAGTGATTATAAAGCCTGAGACATCTGTGTGTTTTTATACACCGCCAGCCAAATCTCCTGGTTCATTACCATGCAAGGTAATTTTTTATTGCAAAGTTACACAGACCATGGAGGCAAGGCCGCAAAAAAAAATAAAAAAGTAGGTAACCCTCCTCTGGTGACTAGCTTACTACCCGCTTTAATCCGGAACTCTTCCAGAACTAACAGTATAACCGGCTGCTGGGGTATGTCAGCCATCCTTCTTGATCCCTGTGTGGAAGCTGGTGGCACCGCCCCTGAAGGGGATTTGAACGGCCATGCTCAAGCTGCACGTGGGTTTGGCGCCGGCCTTCAGCACCGCGGACAGAGGCGCGGGCGCTGGTTCCTGGGCCCTTCCCTCTCTCTCCCCATCCTTCCAGAATCTTGGCGGCTCTCCCTGTGACTTGGGCACACTCACGCCCCGCGCTGCGAGCAAGTCGATTGTCGTGCACAGCGACCTCTTTGGTCTGCTTTTTTTCTCTCCTAGAAAACAGTTCTCCTCTTTTCTGGAGAGCACGTTGGTTCTTCACACTTTCAAAGGCTCTTTTAGAAGCACAGGTAACATACCTGTCAAGTCAAAGGCAGTTGAATGTGTTACCCTCTCCCTTTTCAAAGAAAAGGCCATTCTCTGCATTAAGAATTGCTTTCGTTTGAACTCAACGCAGACAGTCTGGAGCTGTGGGCTTGTTTTTGGCTGTTCACATCAAATCATCACCCTGGAAGGTGCCAGAGGAGCCCCTCAATCTGTCATGAATATTTAGCAATTTGCATTAATGTTGCTGGTGACTCTTTGCTGGGAAGGCATTTTTCCTCCTTCAAGTTCACTAGTAATTGGTTCACACATTTCTTCTCATGAGATTTATTATTAGCTTACATTATATTGAGGACCGTTGGCATTTACGAATTTAGTGTGTTTTGACTGTTTGACCTCGATAGTCTATGACATGCTTTGATGGGAAACTTTGCTGAGGTGCATATTCAAACTGAGCTCACAGACAAGCTGACACGGGGGGACAGGTCAGGTCACTACTGGGTTACTCCAGCTCTGTGTCTGACACCCATGTCTTAACACACATGTGCTATTCCCTCCTCACTGGATGTATGGTGACTCCTTCGTAGTAATTGAAATCTTCACTTCTCTGTGTAGAGTGGTCATGAATCAGAAAAAAATCTTTGGTAAAATTTAAAAGGTTAAACACACATTGGAAAAATACAAAGTCTGTCTAGAAAGTACCCAGCCATGTACTATGAAAAATAGAGACATTTATTGAAGAAGATACAAAATACAAGAAACACTGTACATAGGACAATGATCTCTCAGTCCCTTCAAAGTAGGCACCTCAGGACCTCACACAGTTCTCCCAGTCACCATCAACGGCCCTGTCATGTTTTCCTGAATCTGATCAATGGTCTGAAATCTCTTCCCTTTCAAAGGGGATTTTAGTTTTGGGAAAAGCCAGAGGTCACAGGGCACCAAATCTGAGCTGAAGGGGCCTAAGTCACCTGGGTTTCACCAAAAAAGTCATCTGATGTTTCACCAAAAAACTCTACACGAGAGGTGATGCATGAGTGGGCGCATTGTCGTGATGAAGCTGCCAATCACCAGTTGCCCACAGCTGTGCCTTTTGAATCATCTGAAGAGTTTCCATGGAGGAATGTCCAAGCTTAATGCAAAATTTGATGTAGAGTCATTGCTCTACTTGCTCAGTCATTTTGAATGTGATGGCCACATGGTACACATGGTCACTGAAAGGCATCTACCACCCACACTGACTAGTACAGTGAAGTCGTCATTGTTCACTCACGTGCATTCCAGTCCACTCTCCTTGTCTGCCAGGTTACATGGATGTTGCACAAACTGTTCTCATTATAATAACAATGGCTGGATTTTTTTGGACAGACTTTGTATGTTTTAAAAAAATGACATGTCATTCCAGAGAAATTCAGGGATTTGTACAAACTAGCATTCAGAAAATGAGGATTTCTGAAGGAAAGGACCCATCTGTCCCAAACTGTAAATGTTTATTTCAGGGATGGAACACACGATTCAACTGTAATACCAGCTCTGACTGACTATGAGTGTGATCACTTATTATATTACATCTCCCGTTGTATCTGTGTTTTTTTCTTGACTTCTCCCCTTGGCCACACAAGGAGAAATGGCAAAGTCAGTGTAAACAAGAGTGTCAGTGGCTTATGCAACCTCCACCTCTTCTGTTCTTGCTTCCTAACAGAACCACAGTTCTATTTCTTTATCCCATCCCCCACTGAACATTTATATTGTCTAATGTGGAGGTGAGGACACTGAGTATTGTCAGCCAGTGCCAGGTGTCCCTCCTGGAATCTACTCCTGGGTCTGAATTCAACGGCCTCCACCAAATTAGAGAGACAGGCTGACATTCTGTAACGGGAGTTCAGTTTTTCTGTCTGTGTTTTGTGCTCATCTTCTCCCCTCCCCCCACCTCCTCTCTCTGTCCCTAGTTCTGCAGGTTCCCCTCTGCATTCAGGTATTCACTTGCAAACACTAGATTCAATAGGAGAGCAGGGAGTCCTCACTATCCCCAACCCACCTTGAACCCAAAGGAGGAACCTACTTGAGGGCAGCTTCTACTTGAAGATATAAGCATCAACAGTGTGTGTGCCCTTAGTGTCCTAATCAAGTCACTTGAATCCCACCAAAAAACTGCTTGCTCACTCTCTAACGTTGCATTTATGTGACCATAGATTCTTTGTCTTTTAAACCTCTTTGCGGCTGTTTCAGCGGACAGGAGTTTCCTAACTGGGGTGCTCATTGAAGGTAGGGACTTGTCATCTCATTCGGGGCACTTGAGTGCCTAGAACACTTTCACGTTAAAAAGCATTTGCATATAAAACCTCCATAAATCTGGATCCACGTGCGTCGGTCTCTGGAGGAAGAGACGTCCCTCTTCTACCAAGCCTGTGACAGATCCCCTCCTACTCGCCTCCTGCTATCCCCCAACAGTCCTCCTGGCCAGCGCTCCAAAACGTCCCGCACACTTGAGATACGCAAGCATTGGGTTTGTGCAGACAAAGCTCCACAAGGATGAGAAATGTGGCCAAAACTTGGCTGCAAAGGTGAAAAAAATCTCAACTGGGTCATTTTGCCTGTAGGGCGGCACACGGAGCTATGGGTTTCCATTGTGGTTTTGTCCTTGAAATCCCAAGAAACCTATAAATCTACTCAGTTCAGTTAAACAACTCCCTCACCAGAAAACAACAGTTAAGTGCTGATTGGACTGGGCTGACCGGCCAGTTCAACCGAAACAGCAAGTCCACCCCTTCCATGGAGACAACATTGGCTGGGCACTTTGTCCTCTGGGGATCAAGGAGAAGATTTCACAACATTTACAAAATTGATGGAATCAATCAATTATTCTGATGTTCGGAGATACAGCCTTATTATGTTCATTTGAACACCAGTGACAGGCTTCTAAGCAGGTAAAACAGGAAGTTTCAGAAGTTCCCCGAGGGGAAAGAAGGAGAATGGACTGCAAAAGGAGATGGGTGAGACCTTTCTGGAGTCAAGCAGATAGTGCTTACACGTTTGAGAAAGTTGTACACACATCGTGTTTCTACAAAGGCAAGGACTGTCCTCAGGTTCCTGTCCAGGTGAGACCAGGAGAGGTTTGACCCAGGGCAGCCTGGAAGGACAGGGGCAAGGCGGACATGGTGGGGCTGTAGAAGCCACGGAAGTAATACTAAGTGTCATTCCTGTGGGGCGAGGTTCAGATTCCAAGCGGGGGGGAAATCCTGATGTCAGGAGGCAGAACTTGGGAGACTGGGACAGATCGGGCAGGAGAGATGCCTGTCACCATGCGGCTGTGCCGAAGACCACTCAGAGGGCGTGTTAAGGTGTAGCCAGGTGTTCTCTCGTTTTGCATCCTCATTAACCTTTTAAAAAAATATTTCACTGCCTTCCTGTTTAAGTCCACACCTCACTAATTTCTCTTTTCAAACATCTTCCATGCCGTCTCTTCCTTTCTCCTCAGCTGTCGCTGATGAAGAGACCTTACTCTTGAGTCCCCCATCTAACAACCCTCATCTACCTGTTCATTGCTTTCTTTTGCAAGGATTGCACGCTCAGAAGCTTTCATAAACCAGGAAAACAAACAAAATGCCTGGTGGAAGACAAAAAAGTTTGCTGGGGCTGACATGAAGTAGGAAGTGTATGCCCCATGTAAAAATATTCAAATGGTCAGTAATTCTGTGCTGGCTGACTGTGTCCACCTGTGGGCACCACTGGGCTCGCCAGGAGCAGCTCAAGACTGCTTTCTCGGATTGAAAGTTACTCTCTCTCCTCCTTTCTGCCCACAGGACTCTCACTGAAAAATACAGTCTTCTGCCCTGGCTGGTGTGGCTCAGTGGACTGAGTTCTGGACTGCAAACCAAAGGGTCGCCGGTTCGATTCCCAGACAGGGCACATGCCTGGATCGTGGTCCAGGTCCCCAGTAGGGGGTGTGTGAGAGGCAACCATACATTGATGTTTCTCTCCTTCTCTTTCTCTCTCCCTTCCCCTCTCTCTAAACATAAATAAATAAAATCTTTTAAAAAAGCACAGTCTTCCATTCATTGATACTCTCTCAATAGCCAGTGGCGGTCACCATTCCTACTCTCAAAGCACCTGCTTTCTGTTACTTTAACAGCATCATTACGTTGAAGGACAAACTTAACTGAAAAATGTTTAGAACAGACAGAGACGTGCTAAGAGGGTCTGATGGACCCCTGTGTCTACTGACGCATTTAATGGGTGCTGGTGCTTTCCCACGTTTGAGTCCCCTCGGTGAGACGGGGAGGATAATCACACCTGCAAGTCATTGTGGAGATCAAATCAGAATGACGGAGAGCGCTTAGAACGGTGTCTGGCATGTGCTCAAAGTTGCACACATTTTTCGCTGCCTTTTTATTTTTTTTAATTCCCAATAAATGATGTATTTATTTAGTGTAGGACACCATTGTTGTTATTGTTACTAAGCCTGCGTTGCCTCAGAGTGTTGCAGGTAATTTTCCTTATCAGCAGCTGGTCATTTGACTATGTCTTATGATATCTTTTTCCATGTTCAAAATTTTAATTCTGATGTAGGCACGTTTGATGTTTGCCTGAGTGTACTTTCTGCGCCTCATTTGAGAAAGTGTTCTTGAGCCTCATACACAAAACATATTCTCTGCCACAGTCTTGTAAGTTCTCTGCATCTGGCATTTGTGGCCCCGATCCATTTGGAAACGGTGCGAAGTGGGGGTAGACTTTTACCACGTTCTGCCCGAAGAGCAAATTCCCCAACATCATGTCTCACGTGGGTCCTTTCTTTACCGCTTTGCTTCATCTCGCTCCCCATGTCCCCTGTTCTCATGTGTGTTTGGAATTATTTTAAGTCTCTCTGTTTTAGGTCTATTCTTACCACCTTCCAGCCCTCGGTGTTTGGAATTTTCTTTCTTCTGAGTCTTCAAAAACCTCTATTCCAACGGCGGCTCTGGCACCTCTCTTCTCTCTTCTCTCCGTGAGCGCAGGTGCCGGGCGGCTGGGGACATCTGGGGACATTGCTATGTCCTGTCTGCCCTGAATTAAAGCCTCAAATATCTGGGCAAAGACATTCCAATCAAGAACATATTTAGTTAACATTATAATGTGTGTGCTATCAACCTTTAAAATCTCCCAGAGCCTATTAGTTGTCATGAACAAGTAAAAAATATCACTTTTTTAATAATCAAATGACCTTGAAATGGCACGTCGCTTTTCATGTTGGGGACAAACAGGGCCAGTCTGGCCGTATCATGGACAGGGTTGCACGCTCGCTGCCTTCTGGGCGTGAAAAAATCAAGCGCATTTCACGGACTCGAGTCTGTGGTGGATTGACTCATTGCTGTGGACTTCAAAAATCCACCAGGGACAGAGTCAGAAAGAGTGGGCTAACTGGCAGGCCTCCGGTGGCACGGGTGCAGCGAGAAACACGCTCGGAGAACCGTTAATCACGCTGCGAACCGCGCTTGGCGACAACTCCGAAGGCAAGTCCTCACCGTTATTTTCGTGTCTCTGTCTCCTTCGGAGTCCCAGCACTTTGGAAAGCTTCATTTAAATGTCGCCAAACATTACTTGTCTCTCCCTTTTCTTATTTTGATGAATATGACCTGTCACCGCGCCATCTGTGCCACCAGGAGAGATAGATTGTTACCCAATATTAAGTCTGTGCCTGGTTTACACGAAGAAGCAATTAACAAAAGAGTAAACCTTGGGGTCATAAATCAGGTCAAACGTAGTTTATCTTATAAGAAAGCTCTCTGAAGTCACGGCCCCCGGTGCCGATTAAAGGGGGAGGTTCCAAATGTGCCCCAAGTGCCACTCCTGGGCTGGTCAGACCCACCCCAAAGCTGTCCCCCGGAGAAGCGCACGTTCCAAGCCGGTCTTTGGCTGGTGTCTGGCTGACGTAGGAAGGGGAAACTGTGAGGCTTGCATCTGGAAAGACAACGCCGCCTCCGGAGTGACCTTGACCCACGGCTTTCACACGCAAATAATCCTCTGGCACATTATCGCTGGTTCAGTTTCGAGGGAGTCAAGTTCGACTCCAGTTTGCCATGTCGCAGCCGGAACAACATTTTAAACGTGGTAGTTAAAAACTCAATACCTATTGCTGGTCTTGGACAAATCGAAGCAGAGAGGACTAGAAGTTCCCGAATACAATAGATACTGCGGAGACGTCAAGGCTGGCCGGCTGACTAAGCGGATGATGTGTACGAGAACGTAAGAGTGACTTGAAGAAAACACAGTGGGACCACATACTCACCTCCAGAAGCAGTTCGTGGCCACATCCCAGAAGCCTTCAGTTGCATCTCCCAAACAGCCCTGAGTTCATCACCATCCCGAATTTGTGTTTATCTCTCCGCTGCTATTCTGTAGAATTTTCAACATTTCTGCGTAGACCTTTAAACATTTTTTTGCTTTTGAATTGTTGAAAGATGGAGTCGTTCCGAGTGAGTATACAGTTGTCCTCCTTCTCCGTGGGGCCGCGTTCCCAGTCCCTCCAGGGTGTACCCGAAACCGCAGGTAGGACCAGCCCTCCCCACACTGTGTTTCCGACACACACACCCCTTTCCACTTAAAGGAAGCACTTCCCGCTTCTCGTTGGCGTGTCTGAATCGCCAGCACCTCCACCCTTGTGCTTTGGGGCCACTGTTGAAGGGAATCGGTGTGACTGAGCTGGAGCGCCATGGTGCTGTGGCTGACTGTCTGCTACTCACCAAGTGACGAATGGGCAGGGAGAGTCCACTGCGTGGTGACCGTGGGCAAAGAGACGCTTCCCAGGCTGAGCGGGATGCAACAGGATGGGGCGAAATTTCATCACGCTGCTCAGAAGAGTGGGCAATGTGAAACTTAGGAATTGTTTCTGGAATTTTCTATTCAGTATTTGAACCGTGAGGGACTGTGGTTAACTGAAATGGTGGCCCAGGAAATCGTGGTAAGCGGGGACCGCTGTAATGTGTTTCCGGGATGTGTCCACACTGCCTTGCACGACTGGAGTTCATCCATGTTCTCTGCTGAATGATGTTACCCCACACCAATGCAGAACAGAGTAGCTACTCTGTTGTTACGGGACATGTGGGTTGCTTTTAGTTGCTATTTTTACATATGGTTTTGTTGTTCTTACAAGAACAGCTATAATAGCATTCTTTAGAAAATTTTTTAAAAAGATGTCTCTTGATTTTAGAGAGAGAGAAAAGGAGAGAGAAAGAGAGCTAGAGAAACACCAATTGGTTGCCCACCATACACACCCTACCGGGAATTGAACCCCCAACCTTTTGGTGTGTGGGACGACACTCCAACCAACAGAGCCACCCACTGGGGCTGTGAGAGTATTCTTTTTTTTACATATTTTATTTATTTATTTTTAAAGAGAGGGGAAGGGAAGGAGAAAGAGAGGGAGAGAATCATCAGTGTGTAGTTGCCTCTCACACGCCCCCTACTGGGGACCTGGCCCACAACCCAGGCATGTGCCCTGACTGGGAATTGAACCGGCGGCCCTTTGGTTCGCAGCCCTCACTCAATCCACTGAGCTACACCAACCAGGGCTTGTAAGAGTATTCTTATACACAACTTCTTGCATGCATAAGGAAGAGTTTTTCTTCCTCATGTATCTGGCATTGAATTTGCTAGAAAGTAGAATTCACGTAAGTTTCACCTTAATAGGTGAGAACCCTTTCGATGCGGTCACCACGGCTCACCCACCAGCACTGACAGTCCCAGGAGCTCCGCGCCCTGGCCAAGATTCATTGCTGTCAAATTCTCTAGGTTTTGCCAATCTCTGGGCACGCATTGAAAATTCACTGTGGTTTCATTTTGCCTTTCCCAATAACTTACAAAGTTGAGCACATTTTTATCTACCAGTACTTCATATATACTTGTACGTGTTTCCTATGAAATTCCTATTTACTTATTCTGCTCATTTTTCTATTCTGTTGCTTTTCATTGATTTAGAGAAGTGGGTTCTATAGTCTTCTGTATATGAATCTTTTCTCAGTTAGATGTATGGCTAATATGTTTTCCTCTTAGTTGATTTTTCACTGTAGGAACATATGCAAATCATTTTTTCTAGTCAAATAATATTCATACTATACTTTTTCAGAGCAGAAAATCTTTACATGAAGTGAGGCTGAGATGTCATAAAAATGTTTGGGGTGAAATAATATTCTATCTTGAGATATTAGTAAATTGAAAACCTCAAGGGAGCTAAAAACAAAGTAATTTTTAACACCATTTTGTTGTCTAATACATCATGTATGAGGTACATCACACAAAAGAAGAATCATAAATGCAATTTGGTTGTCTCTTAGCATTTTCTTGTTCAATAAACATCTTTGAAAGAACACAGATTAAATCGTAAAGAAACCGTTACAAATGCAGTTGCTGTGACCATTTAGCGCTAACTCACCACTTTAATTCAAAACAAGTGACCGAAATCTCCACGTTGGTTCAAATTTGTTATTAATATAGTCAACAAAAACAGATTGAGCACTGCCTCTGTGTTAAAGATTCTTTTAGGTGGTTCAGATAAAACGGCAAACGGAACAGGCACAATCCCCACTTGACGGCTGGCACGTTCCCGTGGAGCACACGAAAGGTAGACAGGGACACAAATAACGATAAGCCAGTGCAAACAGTGACGTGGTTGACCTTCCTTACCCGGGGGACATGTCCCAAGGCCCCCGGTGGAGAGCTCCCACCCCTACACTGTATCCTACGTTTCTTCTTATCCATACACACCTATGACACAGCTTAATTTATTAATTGGTCACGGTGAGAGATTAGCAACAGTGACCAGCAGTAAAGTAAAAGCCTGACCCCAATCTGCTGCAGTAAAGGCACGTGACTGTAGTCTCTCCCTCCCCGGCCTCCACGTAATGGAGAGGGCCGCCCACGGCTCACAGGCAGGGTGCCCACAGAGTGTGGGGACCGTGGCAGAAGGCTGAGTCAGCTCCCGGGTGGGACAAGGTGGGAGGGCATCAGGGTTCGTCATGCCACTCAGAACGGCGCACAATTTAAAACCGAAGATTTGCCCGTTTCCGGAATTCCACACTGAGTATTTTCGGGCCATGGTCAGCTGTGGGAACTGACTTATCCTTGTCCCTGCACTAAGTTGTCTGCTCGGTCCTGGAGGATCTGAGCGTGCCTTCTGCCCACTCTGTGTTTCCCACCCTGTCGTTCCGGTTTGACAACCTTCCCACCATGTTGCCTGGTGTCTCTTTGCTGGGGGTGGGAGGCTGTCCCTCTGGCACCTCCAGAGATTTCCTTGAATGTGTATGGTTGTCATGGTCGCTGGGACTGAAGAATGCCCCACTCGACCTCGGGCGCCTTGGTGAGACCCAGGCCACCAGCACCTTCCCTGAGCTTTCTGTCTCCCCGCCTCCGCCGCCCGCCGGTGCATGGCTTCGGCAGATCAAGTTCATCCCTAACTTTACTGCTGCGTTATCGTCTTTTACTTTTTTGTTTTAGATGTTAAATTTCTATTTATTCAGAGAGGTGGTCCACTTCTCAAAGGCAGGAATCATCTCTTACAGCCTGCTGTATCTTTTCCCAGTGCGGGGGTGCCGGGAGCCCCACAGTGGACTTGCGGGTTCCTGACCGTGACAATGCTGTCTCTCGGTGACTCTCAGGTCTGCACTCGAGTCTGTTGGAGAAGCTTCATCTCCTCCGTCTTCTCGCGTCTTGTTCTCATGCTCAGCTGTCATGAGAGGAGAGGGTTTGAGCCAAAATTCAAGCTTGCTTTCCCTTGCCTGAGACAGAGCACCGTGGTGAGCACGTCTGACTTTCCCAGCCGGGAAAACAGAACGTTCTCAGCTTCAGAGGCCGGAAGGGCTTTCAGGCTGGGGCCCAAGTGAGGCCCGACTTGGATGCCGCCATTTCTGCCCGGCCGGCAGCGCTCATGCACGGCTGTTTAAAGGGAAGAAGATGATTCTGATTGAATAAAACCCATCTTTCAAGGACTTCTATCTGCTCTTCTAAGCTTCAGAAACTATATTATTTTCTATTTTAATTATCTTTGAAATAAAAAGGAAATGTAAATGTAACATCTTTGAAATAAAGGGGGGAAGTGTAGTTCTAGGAAAACTGTTGCTTCCGGCCCTCTCATTTTTCCTACTCACCCCCGTCCTCCACACCCGGGAGGGCCACGTCACACCCCTCTCCACAGTCTCTGCAGAGTCGCAAGGCAGGGTCGTGGCTGCCACCGTGTCCCTCGCAGGAGGGGACGCTTTCCTTGATTGGTTCATGCGCCTCGTGTGCTCAGGGTCCGAAAGGTTGGCTCCTCCAGGAGAGTTTTGGCTTTCTGAACGCAGGGACCTCCAGAGGAGTCTCATGTTGAAATCTCTGGCACCGTTGCCGAGCCCTGCACAGGGAAGATGTTTTTCTAGAGAAACAAGCTTTCCTGCCACCTGGGCCACACCTCCCTGAAGCCATGCAGGTGCCTTAAACCCCACAGAGCCAAGTCCCAAGGCCCTGCCTGCAGGAGGGGACTTCTAAATGGCCTGAGGCAGCAAGGCTGGCCAAGAAAAGCTGGCATAGTCCGGAAGAGCTCCGTACCTCTGACCACCTGTGTCCGCAGTGCCACCACTTGAACCAGGACAACTGTTTCACAGATCACTGTCCCCAAGTGGGACAGTGCGTGCCCTGCATTGGGCTGGGAAGAGCCCACAGCCGTGAG
This sequence comes from Macrotus californicus, assembly GCA_007922815.1. Classification (NCBI taxonomy): domain Eukaryota; kingdom Metazoa; phylum Chordata; class Mammalia; order Chiroptera; family Phyllostomidae; genus Macrotus; species Macrotus californicus. The sequence continues at coordinate 67,960 of VMDR010001306.1, read as the reverse complement.
TTCATAATAGGGCCCTGTACTCACCCAGGTGCCTCACCAGCCTGCTGACGGTGGTCCTCCCGGCCATTTCCCACAGCGTCGTCATGGAAATGCGGTGGTGTTTATGGAGTGTGCCGTGACCCAGCCTCACAGGAGCACAGGGTCAGCCAAGGGTCAACTCCTCTCGGAGTTTTGACGGTACTGCCTGCCTGCCTGCAGGAAAAGCCCTCCGAGGCTCCTGCATGGCTGGTGTGCCTTATTGTCCCGGGAAGTCCAAGGTCAAATGAACAATTGGCACAAGGACAGCATCGTGGATATTAATGTACTTCCCACAAACGGGGAGGAGGCACGTTTAGCTTTGGGGCAATCAGACGTAATCTGGCGATCCCCCTTGGACAAGTGACAGCCAGGGGTCCTGTCACAGGCATAGCTCATGAATCCTGCCGTGTGCCCGGCACTTTGCGCTTCATCGCCTCAAAAACCCAGGAGGAAGGTGGTAAGATCCCAAGTCCACCCAGTCAGCAGGGCCGTTCCTGCAGAGCCAAGGGTGATGCGAAGGCCGAGTGGGAAGGCTTGTACCGCGTGGCGCGTTGATGCTGGGTCAGAGCGCCCACTCCCTCCTTGTGGAAAGGGGCGTTTCATTTGAGTTGTAGAGGGCGTGGCATTGAAAAGACAGGCAGCCTGCTGTTGTTCCCCATTGGCTGTGTCGTTGGTCCTCTCAAAACCTGCTTCCTGGGCCAGGCCTGTGTTCCTCTTTTGTAAAATCAATAAGTTTGATTAGACGATCACTAAGTTTGCTGTGACCTCTGCGAAGGTCCACCCGAGGAGGTGGTTTTGTTGGGTTTCCGGGAGCAGACGTTGTTTTACAGCTCAAGGTGGACAAGGTGGCACCCCGGGGCGCAGTGGGGGTCTCCACAGTCTCTCTTGGGTGCAAGGCCTCCTCGCTTTGACCCTGGGAGAACCCATGCAGGCAGGAGAGAGGTACTGGCCCCCTTCAACCCCAAGGCCGGGCGTATACGATGACACGTGGCTGGTTCTCTGTGTCGGGGACCCACCTTTCCTTGAGCTGCTCTTCAGTCCATCCCTCCGCTCTGTCACTTCCCAGCTGGGTGGCATCAGGGCTGGGGGGGCGGGCAGGCAGGAGGCGGGTGGGTCTGAACTCACCAGGGGGCAGCAGCAGTCGTGGTGGTGGTGGTGGCAGCAATCTGTCACTCCTTGACCTCTGGCCTTGGCCACACCAGGCTGACCTCCTGCTCAGGCTTTGGCTCCGGCCCTTGCTGCTGCCTAGAATGCCCCAGTCCGGATGCACCCAGTGCTCAGTTCTTTCAGGTCTGAACGCAGGTATCACACCGGTGTGGGCCGGCCAGCCTGCCAGGCGTTCTCCACTGCGGGTCCTCCCCGAAAGCTCCTGTTCGTTCCTTGGCTCCTTTATACCATGCGAGGCGTTACCCATATCTTACATGTGTACTTGATATTTCCGTCCATTTCCCTGCGTGGTCTACGTCCTTGCTATCACCTCTCTCTCCCACAAGTATGCACGTGCTGTGGGGGGAGGGGCCTGCACTGTGTCCACTGCCCAGTCTGCAGCGCCTGCAGCCAGACCCAGCGTGCTGTAAGACTTTGGTAAGTGTTTCATCGAGCAGTGCCCGGAAAATGGTGACTGCAGAGTCCCATCTCTGTCCCCCCAAAAATACCCTTCTTCCCCAAGGCTCCCCAAAGGAAAATACATATTTACAGTTATTCGCTCCACATTATGTATAAAATATGAACCAAACCTCTCCAGTGAACTTTGCCCTTTTTATAGCCCCTTCAAGTTAAAAATAAAACCAGCACCCTTGTGAAACAAGGGACAAATCCCAGCCCCCTTTCCCAACCACGCCCATGGCAGCCACGACGCCTTCCATAGATACTCCGGAGCTGCCTCCGGAGAATAGCATGTGTCTTCCGTTCCAGACTGAACCATAGATGCTCTGGAGAGGGGGAGAGAAGCCCACCCGCCACCACAATACTCTCTGTGGAGTGACATTGTGTATGGAATTCCATTTTCTGTGTGTGGATTTTTCACTGAAATAATTTAATCCATGCAGAGGTCTTACCTCTCACTCTCCTTATCCGACTTTCCATGTTGTTGGCCAGCTCATCCCTGCCTGACTTTGATGGAGAGCACTCCATGCTCAGCATTCTGCAGAAAATGGTCTCGGGGAGCTTCTCACAGTGTGAGGCCCAGATCTTACTCATTCCAAGCGAGAAATTATCTTTTGAAAAATGAAAGCTAAGAGACTCATGGGTTTCGTAAATTTTTTAAGAGCTTTGGATAGATCATGAAAAAGGACAGCACATATTTCTCCCTGGTGGTAGGCCCCCCCTCTCCAATTTAAGAATAAAAATAAGAATTACCACCCCAAATCGCAGACAAAGTTCTAAAAATAAAACGGCCATTCAGTTTTCTGAGAAAACCATGAAGGCGCTACGCAAATTCCATCATGCATCCCCGCGGATTTTGCTGGGTGCGTGTGAAAAGTCTCCACGCCCCAGTACCCGGTACCCTTCACCTGCTCCATCCTGCACAGCGTGGAGATGTCACTGCGTTGGCCTTTTGCTCCCTGAAATGCTCGGGGTCCCGGCGGTGTGCATCTGTCATCTGCAACGTCACTGACCAATATGACCCGGAGAGCGGGAGCTGGCTCAGACGCCTGGAATAATCCGGGGGAACCGGCTCGGCTCCTGTGACTAGCATCCTGGAATGGGGGTCCACGCCCGGACAGGCAAGCGTGCCGCTGGCCACAACCTGGGGACGTGGCCCCACCAGGCCCGAAAGGGCTGGGATGAGGCCGGATGCCGTGATGGTCTCACTGCCCTTCGGTGCCTGTTTCCATCCCTCATCCTTCTAGAAACTTGAAGACAAGAACCAACAAATTACTGCAGCTTACGTCATGTGAGATTGGGTGTTCATTAGTGTCCTGATTGATACAAGCCAATAATGAGACCATACGACGTGTTTGTTTTGTGCCAGTGTGAATAAAGCCTTCACTAATAATTCTTAAATGATTTTTAAGCAGAAGAAATGCCATTGATTACTCAAATCTAACAGACTTGGCATCTTACACAAGGGAAATAGTCAAACAGAATTAGGACAATTCTGTGTATAATAATTATAATTAGAATCCCCCCAAAATGAAACTCATGAAAAAATCAATAAAAGCCAAATAGAGTGTTTTTCTTATTAATAAAAGATAAACCCATTAATACCAAATAACTTCTTCTCTGATGTGGCCTGCGCCATTTTTTCCGTTTGGAGAAGGGCCTAAAATGGTATAAAACGTTGGAACGCGAAGACTGCTCAGCGCGATTCTCATTTCCTGGGGTGCACACACACTGCACCGCAGGGCCCAGCGCGTCCGTCCCGCTCCCAGGGTGAAGAAGCGCGTTCTGGGGAGGAGGGGGTGTCGCGTCCACGCTGTCTCCACGGCCTCCCCTCCCCCTTTCCGGAATTGCCAGGGCCCTTTGCGCCCCTGTGAGCCTGGGACCTGGACTCTGAGAACGAGGGCTTGGTCTTAGGGCCAGCTTTAAAACGAGGTATTAGTCCCTGACCTTCCACAATGAGAAAGGAAGAGGGGAGAATCCAGAGGCACTCGCACAGAAGCAGAGGCACCCCACCACTGTGCCACCTCCCAGGACGCACTGCCCGGGCGGGTGCCTGTCCTTGCTCCAGTTCGCTGGGGTTGCGCGCAGCGCGCACGGCCTGCATTCAGGGCGACCCTCTCCACCCACCATGGAAGCCAGGGGTTTCCCGCGCTGCCTCAGCTCCGCCCGCCCGTATTGCTTACTGACGAGATGATATTGGATGTCCCCATTTTACGAGTGTAAGTAATAATATGGTTAAGTATGTGCCCAGGTGTCTTCTGTTAACGCCGCCTCCTCAAAGTTTATATGTAAACCTGGAGAAACAGGGTTAGCATTGAAGGAAAGAATCGTACCATCAGATTTCCCCTACATGATAGAAATTATAAAGAGAACACAGTAAATGGGAAAAAAAAGCGATTAGAAAAAAACCATTAGAAAATATTTCCAGGGTTACAAAAGAAAGTACAAAATTTTTTTTTATATATTGACAAAGTTTCCAAGTACTAAGAATGTGTCCTATTAAAGCAGACTTTCTGAATTCCAGACTGAAAAATAAGAAACGTTCTGAAGATGGGGTGGGGGCGGAATCAGAGGCATCAGACTTTAGCTTTTAGTGTGCCAGGTAAGGCAGTGTTAGGAGATTGTTCGGTAAATAAAGACTAGAAAATGAGCTTTCTATGTAAAAATACATATACCAGCAAGAGTTCTGGGTTGGTTAAAAAACTTAAGTAGCCAAAGGTAACCTAAAAGATGGTACAGAGAGGGGCTAGGAATGTAAAAAAGAGTGGATAATTTGACTAAACGAAAATGAGAAACTTTTACGAGGTAAAAAAAAAAAACCCCATACAAACGACAAACATGGAGACACACATCCACACGGTACCTGATGAGGAGGGAGTGAGTATTCTCATTGCTCAGTCCGATGGACTGCTGGGGAGGGAGAGCGCCCCCTAGGCCTGCGGGGTTCCTGTGGCTGGATTAACGGACGCCAGACAGATTAACAGGAGAAAAACAATTTAATTTCTCGTGTACAGGGGATCATAACACTGAAGCCCAGCGAGGGCCCCAAGCGGTCAGCTTCTGTCTTCTACACAGAGAAACAGTCAATTTGTGAAGAGGTGACAGGCAAAGGAACTTAGCTTTGCACGCTCATTAGTCTGGACGCTAAGCCAAGTCTGGGCTAGGGTCGCACGGCTGTGGAAAGCAAAGACACAGAAAACTCTGAGGTCGGTTCATGCAGGGTTCCTGGCCTTGCACGCCTGGCTCTGGGGGCAGGCCAGCTCCCCTGAGGAGCCCCCCGGGGCAGTGGGGGGCAGCTTTCACTGACGAGAGTCACCACCCTGTACCCGGGTGGGGTAGGGGCGGAGAGAGACAGAGACAGAGGTCAGAGAGTTCTCGCGTTAGCAGTTTCTTAAGTTTAATTCAAAATAATCACAAACCAACGTGATTTCTTTGGGGGCCACCTGCCCTGGGCTCTGCTCATACCAAACAAAAAAAAAAATGAAACCCCATCCCAAATGAAAAATGGACAAAGTGGGCACACTGACCGTGGGGACGGAGAAACAAGCAGTGAAGGAAAAGACACACACACGTAAGTGTCCTGGAAAACCTGAGATGGCGTCTTTAGCCACCCACTCGGTAAACCCTGTTTTAAATGCTGTGGTCATGATGGTGCTTTTCTAACCTGTAAAAACAGAGATTTCTGGACGCAACTCACTTCAGTTTCCGTCGAGGTGGTGGGCCAGTGATACACACGTGTACTTCCCTCGGGCAGATGGTTCCTAAACCGTATTTTGAGGAACAGCCTTCAGTGTTTTAGCAGTGAAGGTAACAGGCCTTCCCGTGTCATCTCAGCGAGGCGGTCCCTCCGTTGGGCCTTCTCGCGGGGCTGCCCGTTAATAGGGGTTGACATTTAGACGTCCACGTCCTTTAGTCTGGTGATGCGACTTGGAATTGTGTACAGTGTTTGTGGAGTAGTTAAGGAAATTAGCAGGAATTTATAACAGTTATACTATAAAATACAATGCGGTGTTTGTCAGGGCGTTTTGGATGATAGCACAGACCTGGAAACAAACTGAGCGTCTGTTACAAGGGCACGGCGATGCTGCGGAAGTAACCGCACGTGCTACACGCGTGTCCATCGAGGGGCGAGACAGAGACTGCCGTGTGTGTGTGTGTGTGTGTGTGTGTGTGTGTGAAGAAGCAACAAAAAGCCTTTGTTCCAGGTAGTTCCATTCAAAGACAAAGAGCCCCCGACTCCGTTCCAGCTGAAACAACGGGGTGATTCACGAGTCTGGGTAAAGTGGAGCAGATTTATGAGGAATGCCCTGGACCCGCGTCAGTGGCTGCAGCGGCACCGGGCAGCCTGAGTACCTGACATTCCCACGATTCCCTTCGACGCAGACGTCAGTCAGGTTCTTCTGACCGAGGTGACAGTGTCTCAGAGGAAGAAAATGCCCAGGTGACTGCGATCGTCAAACCCAATCAAAGCCGGGCAGAGGTGAAAGCAGAGCAGGCGTTATCAGGAAACACCCAAGCAGAAGAGAAGTTTCTCTGTGACTCTCATAAAAAAGAACATCATAATAGAGCAAAATTAAACACCGATAGTCTTTCTCAAAAAATAAAAAAGATAGGCTGCATAGTGAGATGTAGAAAAACTTATTAAAATAAAAAAAAAGTCGACAGCAGTTTTCATTACCAGTTACAGCTCCAAGTTCAAGAACAGAAAATGTCTGTAGCATTTAAAATGTAATCTGGTGTAAAGTGAAAGAAATAATGGAAATGTGATTTGAAATCACTGATTTCCCTTTTCTTAATGTCAAACCGTAGCGCGATGGCTCAAGGGAGATTTTAGGGCCACGAGGCAAACACTGGGTAAAAAATGATTCTTCAGGGCGAACAGACTCATAAAAATGAACCTTTCTGGGCGGCGAGGAGGCGGCTCTGCCATCGAGGCTGAGCAGCGTGGACGCTAACTCGGTGGCTGCGTCGGCAGAGCGCGGTGCTGTTCCCACGCGTGTGGCTCTGTGTTACAGAACAGTGGGCAAGGTCTCAGGTCGCTGCTGGTGACAGGTACGCCAAGCAAACGAACTTTAGAAGGTGAAGAGGAGGAAGGAGACGTGCTGGCTCCTGGAATGGGCACAGAGCTGGCGCACCGGGCGGTGTTGGCCGGACGCTCTCTCCCTCCCTGGACTCCGCTGTGGTGGGCGCTGGCTCTGTTCCCAGGTGGCCTTTGTCCCTGGTGAGGAAACCTGACCTCCCGCCACTCCAGCTATGCCGCGCCTCCAGCTGGGGGTCGGAGAACCCGGCTGCTTTTGCTCAACAGCTTCACCCAAAGGTCCCAGGAGGCATTCCTACGGGCAGTCTGGTACCAGGGTATGAGGTGTGACTCACCCCCATTGCTGGCACACAGCTCCTGTTGCCCTGGGAGTTTCCTAAGTGAGGAGTGTCATAAAGATGCCTTTTGTTATTTTAATGAGGTGACATTTGGAAAGCACCAAAGGATGGAGGCTGGTTGCCAAGGGAACCAGCCCCGTGATTAGACAGTTGGCACTCTGCTCCCCGCCAAACCCCCATTTTGGGGGAGAAGAGAGGGGCTGGGGACCGAGTTATCCATCATGCCTGTGTAGTACAGCCTTCACGATAACCACAGAAGGACAGGGCTCGGAGAGCGTCCAGGTGGGCGAATGTGTGAAGAGGCAGGTGAGCGGGGAGCCCCTCTTTTTCCCCACCTGGCCCTGTGCATCCCTTCCATCTGGCTGCTCCTGAGTTCTACCCCTTTTATCATAAACCGGCGATCTAGTGAGTGACATGTTTTCTGAGTTCTGTGAGCCACCCTAGCAAGTGAATCAAACCCAAGGAGGGAATCATCGGAAACTTCTCTCTATGGTCAGTCAGAAACACAGGTAACAGCCTGGATGGACTAAACCCGTGGGATCTGAAGTGGGCGGGGCAGTCCTGCAGGGCTGAGCCCTTTACCTGTGGGGTCTGACACCATGTCCAGGAAGACAGTGCCAGAACTGAGTGGACTTGTAGGACACCTCACTAGTGTTGGAGAATTGTTCCATGTGGGGGGAACCCACACACTGGACCTGGACTCAGAACTGTGAACGGTCCCACTCTGGCTTAGGAAGGCTGGGACCACAGGAATGCCCGCTCCCCTCCCCCCAACCCACAGAGAGGGAAAGTTCGCCACTGGAGGACCTGCCAGGGATTCTAAAAGTGACGGGGGTCCAGGACATCTGTCAACCAACCTACATGCCTGCCGTGAGGAATTCTACTGCCGTCTGCAGCCTGCTCCGCAGCCTAGGAAGCAGAAAGCAGGGGGCCAGACGAGGTCCAAGTAGTTACTCTGTAACACTGAGTTTGACGGTCGGGACTCCAGATTAGAGCTGCCAATAAAGAGCGGAGAGTTCCACTCACTGCGGAAGTGGGAGTTGAACCAGACCTTGAAACCAGATTCAAGGGCTTGGATTCGCAGCGGAGAGGGCAGGGCGGCAAGAGCAAGAAACGCGTGTAATCGGTTCGGCCCATGGTTTTGCCCCCTGAGGTGCCCTCGGGTGGCGCTGGCCAGGACGGCAGATTTGAGGCGAGTTTTGCTGTTCCGGGCCACTCAGGGACAAACGCTTGAATATAAAAAGTGCATGCTGGTGCACACAGCACTTCCCTTCTCAAAACTGTTGGCTACCTGTTTCAAGAGGGGCTTTTCTTTTTATGTATTTTTCCTTGATCCAGTTATTTTCCTTTTAGGAATCCATTCAAAAAGAAAAAAAAAATGAACCCAAGCTGCAGGCAGCTGCTTGAACGTTTATTACAGTATTATTTCTATTTTGAAAAATCTCAAAAGCCCTAAGTGACCAATAAAAAGGAAATTACATTACAGGCATACACTAGGGGATGCGATGATTTAAAACTGCCTTCCACCAAAAAAGAAGCAAACCTTTTGGAGTGCTGGGTTGTTCATGCAGTTACCCCCACAATGGTGGTGTGCAAGTGTGCATGGGCCTTCGTAAAGTTTTATCGATGCATACGGATCGTAATGAAGTGGTGTGTGTGTTTGTGAGTGCCTGTGAGTGTGTGTGTATGAGTGTGTTCGTTTCTGCCACGTGTGTGTGGGGGGGCTACAAATCTGGGATTCCTTCCATTTAGTTTTCAAAGTGGTTGTTTTTCTAGATTATCTAAATAGCTCTGAGCTGGGACCCGTCCATGTGAGAACATGTTACTTCCGATCTATGCTTCCTCCTGGGACACAGGCATGCACGGCCCCAAACCCATCAGGGCGTTTATGGGGGGGACCTTGCTCGGTGAGCCCTGTGGTCTGGCCCTTCCCTGGAGCTGCCGAAAGCACCACTCAGGCCCTCAGCTTTGCCTAGACGGCACATTCTGGACACGACGCCTGCTGAGTGCGGTCTGCTCCCTCCTGTTGTGGTCCAGCACTTCTTCCCTGTTTTACCAGCATCCCAGCAGCTTCATTCTACTTTCCTGTTTTTTCCAGCTCTCACGCTCATTCTCATAAAAGGCTTTGGTCCACATCACCCCAGCAGCCAGTGTGGGACACAGGTGCCGTCGTGTTGAGCAGTGCAGGTAGGGGGGGTGCTCGTTGTGTGAAGGACTTTCCCTCTTTGGACATCCTCGTGCTTCCTGATTCCAGGTCATGATGCTGTTTGGCTCTGTTCAGAAAGAGAGAGACTCTGGGGACCACTTCAGAGGTTTAGAATTCAGAGCTCTAAATTCAATAACCCTGATTAACAGGGTCTGGCCCGTGTGAGTTAAGACCCATTTTACTACGACAGAAACCCAGGTCAGACTGGCTCTGTAAAAAGTGGGCGCGTTCTGCTAGTTTTCTTGCTCCTGCTGGATCCAAGCTTTGGGGGACCCTTCTGCCAGCTGCTCAGATGAAACCACAGGATGGGATCCACTCTCTCTCCTGTCAGTCTCCTGCCACAGCCACCTTCTCCGCGGTGGCCTGGGGACTCTCTGGCCTTCATGTCCTTACCACCTTGGAGCCTCCAAAAGCATCCAAGCATGGTGGAAGTCCAGATCCAGACTCTGCCTCCCCAGCTCTGCTGGGCTGCGGTGCCTTTGGAAACCACCCGCTGGGACCGGGGGAGCGAGCCAGGAGCACCAACCCTGGAGGCAGGTGCGGAGCCCACCAGAAGCCCGAGGTTGGAGAGTGATGGGGGGTGTGCTGTGTGGGAAAGAGTCGGAACACTGCTTTGGGTAGAAGGGGAATGAGTTTGGGGCAAAAGAAGGCAGCACACGCTCACACACTGCTGAGCGAGGGTCAATGCCTGCTGCTCCTCGTGGTACCTGGGAGAGCGTCTTACTGGGATTTATCACGGTGTCACAAGTCCACAAAGGTCCCCTCTGCATCTCAGATGTGCCCGATGCGAATCTCGCTTGTGCGTTAGTTTTGGAAGGAGCCTCTGGACTGCTGTGCGTGGGGGCAGTGGCAGGGGGCAGCAGCCTGCAGTGAGTTGATTTCCAGAGAAGGAGCCCAGTCCAAGTCACATGGGCCCCCCGATGTGCGTCCTGGGGGGGCAAACAGTTGGGCTGGAAAGCAGGGATGGGCGGTCAGTGAGGGTCCTGTCTCTGAGAAAGGCCTGGTGGCATCTGTCCTGCGAGCCCGTGTGAAGGGATTGATGAGCCGACAACAGCCTGGTGTCCTGCTGACGAACGGCACGGCCAGCATGGCCCACGCAGTCGGTGGCAAGCTGTCCTCCTGCTGTCCCTTCCTCGTCAATTCAGGCCCCGGGGAATGGCCGTGCCGACAGCCCACTGCAATGAAAACAAAACCCTCATCAGGGGTCCTCCGTCTTCCAAGGAGGGAAGGAAAGCACATCCGTAACCCTCTCATGGCGGGATTTCCTCTCACTGTCCGGTGGCGAGTGTGACGATGAGTGTGTGTGTGTGTGTGTGTGTGTACGCTCTCTGTGGAGTTCCTTCAAGTGCTATGACACGCCTGTGCTTCTGTGCCCTGCTTGCACTGTTTTCCCTCCCCTAGGATGCCTGTCCATCCCTCTGGTTACCCATTAATGCAGGAGTCTCACAAGAATCACTTGGGAAACTTTTATAAAATGTAGTTGCCGATGTGGTGAGTCTGCCCTCAAACAGATTTTTTTTTAAGACTCATAGTTGTGTTTTGGGGAACAGTGGCCTAAACAGCCCAGTTCACGCCCAGCCCCCATCTGCCCCGAGCAGCAGAAAGCGCCCTCGTCCAGAAAGGAAGCCCTGATTTCTAGTCCCCCTCCCAGCCCATCAGCTGTGCAACCTTGGACAGGTCGCTTCACCTTTGCAGGTGTGAACTTCTGCAAGAATTCTTTTTCTGTTTGTTGGATTTTTTGTTATTTTTCTGCACGAGTTCTCACTTTCTTTCATTGAGCATTTACTCTGTGCCGGAATGCTACTGAGACCTGATGTGCAGGGTCCCAGGCCGCCATCACAGCCGCACTAATGGCACGCTAGCACTCTGCCCCCTGTCACCGATGAGGAGACAGGAGCTCAGGCATTTACACAGAACTCCCGAGGTTAGCTCCTTCAATGGGCTCGTCTCCCTCCAAACCCAGCTGTGCTGATGCTGCAGCCTGGCCCTGACGGTTACCAGCAGCCTCCCCTGAGCCTGTGAAATGTGATTGGCTGGTCTGCGTCAGGAGACATGCCCTCACTACCCAGTGAACCTCTGGGGACTTTTGCAAGGGAGCTGCATGTGTTCTTTAGGCCCCCTGCCCTGCCCAGGATCTGGAAGGGCTACAGAAACTACGGGTGGGAGACCAGAGGGGGTGTGCTTTGTTGTTTAGTTTAAGGCTGGTTGGATAATATTTGGAATTTGGCTCCACAAGGCTCAGGAGGTGTGGGAGGCCCAGGGAGTTCAAGTGCTACACCCTGGCCTGAGCGTGTGGACACTGGGGACCCAGCTAGGACTCACGCTCCCCCCGCCGCAGCCTTGGAACCAGGGGAGGCTGCACAGCCACCGCTTCTCAAGCTCAGCAGGGAGTGTCTATGTGGAATCACGTGGTCCCCGTCACAGTGAGCGTGTCCCCTCTCACTTGGGGCATACTGGCAGAAGGTCTCCTTTAGCAGGCAGGGAAGAAAGAAGAAAAGTCATGAAACTGTTGCAACAGAACAGTTGCCACAGAAGTGCTGTTTCCTGTTCTTTCAAGGGAGGGCCAAGTGTTTTGTTCAGGACGTTTGAAGCTACGTCCGTACATCAAGCACCCCTTTCATTGTGCTTCCGAGAAAGGATGTCTTTTTCTGCAACGGCTCCTGATTATATACCTTCTCGGGTCTCTAGGGCCCCCTTCCCGAACCATGTGGCAGCTGACTGGGAAATTCTGAAAGCCTCCGAACTGGAAGGGGTCTCCACTTCACATGCACGACAGGAGGGGCCGGTGCCTGCCCTCGCTCAGCCCACCTGTCCAGGCCACGGGCTGTGTGTGGAGGTTTCTCACGTATCAAATCTTGTCTGGCTTGTCACGTGGCGTCAGTGACAACGAATCCAAGATCTCCTGGCTAGCACTAACGTGGCAGCGTGAACATTAGTGTCGTGTGTCTTTAAGGCAGCACACGCGTGTTTCTCTTCTATAGAGCTAGAGAAAGAGGGGTGTGTAGGTTATTCTTTGGCAATTAGAAGGTTGAACAAAACTGTTTGAATGGTTTTATTCATAGTGGTAGTTAGGCCCTGGATGTATGGCGGACGGACGGACGGACAGCTGGCTGGCTGGCTGGAGGGAGGGAGGGGAAGAAAGGAAACGACATTCGCTGTGCACTGTGTGTGCCTCACACACTCTCCTGAGCGCTGTGCATGGTTCCTGTTGAGCTGGCATCTGTGTGGGTGGCCAGCCCCCTGGGGGTAGCCAGAGTCAGCCTTTTTCCACTCGGAATGTGAAACAGGCGTCCCCGGGGTGCTTTGCCACTGTGGTCTTCAGGCGGGTTCGTTTTGGTCCCCAAAGAAAGACCAGCAAGGAGCGGCTCTTCATTCGGCCGACGAGCATCTGCTGCACACTCAGCAGCATGCCCACTGCGCTCCGGGTGCTGAGGGTGAGAGAGCAGACACTCGCCAGACTAGGCCCTGCCCTGGGGGGCCTGCGTTTTTCTGGCCACGTCAGCAGTGAGTTTTGTGCAGGTCTGGTTCCCACCCCGTTCACCAGCACTGTTCCTGTGACTGGGGTCCTCCTCCCTCTCCAGAGGCCCCCGCACGTCCACTCTCCTGACTTTCTTTTCCTCGTGTGGGGCAGCTGTGTCCTAGCAGCCCTGTCTCTGCTTCCTGGCCTCCTCGTCTTGCTGGCGTTTATGCCAGTCAAGCTTGTGGCCCCACCTCCCCACAAAACCAGGGCTAGGAGTGGACGACCACCGAGTACGGCTAGACTGTTAGTAAGACGCAGGCAATCGTAAATACAAAGCCACCTGTGGCTGAGGTGGAGCGGCCACCTTGGAAAGGGGGACGGAGGTGGGTCTTCTCGACGCACAGAAAGGTGGAAAGTTGTACCCGATGGAGCAGGAGGAAACAGGCAGCAGTTCTGGGGTTGTTGTGCTGACGACACCTCCCTCTGTAGCTGACCCCCTTCCCCATGGCTTGTGGGTTAAAGCCGCGCAGAGAAGGGGCAGATGCTCTGAAGGCAGGGGTGTTAGGGGTACAATAGCGTTCCTTTGGTTGACGTGGGGGGTGGGGGCGGGGGCAGGGCCATCTGGGTGTGGAGATGCAGGCGAGTGGGGAAGAGTTTGCATGCGGGGCCTCAGTCCCAGACCACGTGCCCACTCCCGCGTCTGAATTCCAGCGCGTGTCTCGGGGCTGTTAGGCTGGGTCTGTCCCGTTCAGAACACGTGTGCCATGCCCAGATGGAAAAATCGTGGGAAAGCTCTTTCAATAATGTTGCTACCTGAAGTGATAATTACCTGCCACGTTCTACAGTGTACCAAGACATTTCGGAAAACTGAGGAGTAGAAAAGTCATGTATTTTTAATGCCCATTTAAAAATAAGGACACAAAGCTTTTTTTTTTTTTGCCCCAAACTCCACAGATATTGAGCCATCTTAGATACACAATGCTTCTCTGAAGCCGCAACTAATATTTGCAAGAGAAGCAGCAGCCGTCCAGCTACCGAAATCAGCAGCGTAAAGCTCAGTGGCCAGTGCGAGGTGACATTAACCGCCCTGTCAGGGAGAAACGGCCGGCGGTAATGTAGCCAGACGGTGGTGGCAGCCCGCGTTTGCCGCGGGCTGAGACACACGTTTCTCTGAGTGAAGACAATCGTCGCGTAGGGTGGTGACTGATAAAGGACTGACTGTGACATCTGCATTTTAGGCCTTTCAATAACCCAAGTCCTGACCCTCACCTCACACCTGATTCCTTAAAAACACCTCAAATTTGGATCGTAGACCCAAATGGAAGATAAAACCATAGTATTTCTAGAAGAACAAACTAAGAATAACCAATCTTTGTAACTTTGGGGTAGGCAAATATTTTTTAAGATAAAATTTAAAAAGTATAAGTCCTAAAGAAAAATATTGAAAACTCCTGTTCTTAAATAAAGCACTGTCAATAAAATGAACGAATAAGGCACCAACGAGTAGAAAATGCTCGTGAAACAGCTGTTCGGTGAAGTGCTTGCCCTCAGTCATGGATAGGGGATTCTCAGCCTCCGAGACCAAGAACCCAGGACAAATGGCCAAAGATTTGAATGGACACTTCTCCAGAAGAGACATAGGGCCTCCTGCGAGCCCACGGAAAGAGCCTCGGGAACGCCAGCCGGCCCCTGGGCAGATGCAGTTAAACCCGCGGTGCGTGAGGTGCCGCGTGTGCCTCGGGGGACATGGGGCTCTCCCGTGTGTGGCTGATGGGAGAGCAGGATGGCAAAGCCACTTTGGGAGAGAGTGTGGCAGTTTCCTGTAAAGGGAAACATACACTCACTATGTCACCCAGCAATTCCACTCCTGGGCTTTCGCCCCGAAGAAATGAAGACACGTGGTAACCTGTGTGTGAAAGACTGTACCAGCTTTGTGCATGACAGCCGAAAGTCGGAAAGAGGAGCAGCCGTCGACTGGCAGACGGCTGAATAGATTTCCATGCGACAGACTGGTACTCAGCAGTGTGGGGAAGAAGCTGGGGACACCTGCAACAACATTCTGGAAAAGGCAAATCTACCATCATCAAAAGCAGACCAGGGGTGTCCCGGGGTCTGCAGAGTGACTGACTGTGTGGGGACCCTCGGGAACTTTGGGGGTGAGGGAAGTGTTCCCATGAGTATACACTTTGGCTGAGACTTGTCAACTGATCCACTTAAAAAAGACCAATTTTGTTTCAATGTAAATGACACTCCCCTAGACCTACCTTGGACAAGTCAGGGAAGAGCAAACTGACAGAGAGAGTAAGCTGGGGGCGGAGACACAGCTGGGAGGGGTTGGCTACGGCCTGTTGGTTGAAGAAGTTTTCTGAGTGGCCCTCCGTGGCCTGGGATGCAGCCTGTGGTCACCTGTCCGCAGTCAGCAGCAGACACTCGCCGCCTGTGTGTAAGTAGCTGAAACACATGAGGAATTGCACATAAACGTCTATATTGTTGGCTTTCTTGTTAAAGGGATCTGATGATCTGGTCACCATGGGATTCCGACACGGACGAACTGGCCCAGTGAGCGGCGCTGCGCCCCTCTTTGCCTGTCCGGCCCCCAGAGGCGTTTCTGTTCTCACATGTGGCTCTAAATCTCGAAACAGCCTGACGGACACCACCCTCTAAAGGCCACGATGTCAGGGGACTGGGGACGGGAGATGTGCCGGGTGCGGCCAGCACGCCGGGTCTTGTGCCACCAGGCACCTCACGTGTAGATCTTCATTTTTAGAAACTGACCTTCATCAGAAAGCACTTGATTGTATTTAGAGAAGCCTTCTGACTTAAAACATGCTTTGAGTGGTATTTTAATATTAATGAGGCTTCATCAGAGTCAATGCTAATAATCTGAAGAATGATTATGGGGGAAGAAGACAACCTCTCCAGGATGTCACTTATCAATGTTTCGGGTAATCCTAGCTCTGGAGCAAAGGCCTCCTTGGCAAATCCACCACCTGGAAGTCTCTGAAGGTGTGCCAGGCCCAGTGCCACCCGAGAACGCTTGAGCATTCTGTGTCCGTGTGACTCTTGCAAAGTCTCGACATCGAGCATCGTCCGAGACACAATTAGAAGGGACATTGCCTTAAAAAATGTAACTGTAAATAATTAATAACAGTTGAAAGACTTGTAAGAGGGATTAAAAATTTTAACCTAGGTTTTTCCTTTCTTTTTTCCACTCATATTTCCCGTAATAAAAATGGTCCTCGTTCCTGGTTAAGGTTTTGTTAAAGCCCAGGTGTGCCGGCGCAGACCCCGGTCTACGAGGCTAATGACAGGTTACAGAGCAGGGCCAAGTGGGAGTCACCCTGGACTGAGGACCTGTCTTGGGAAAAGTTTCTAACAGATGGAAGAGGTTTAGGGAGGCAAAGCTGCCTCCCCTCATCCCAGGTGACAGCAGGGAATACGGTCCCTGCGGGGCTGGAACGTGGGTGGCGAGTTTGAGAGTTGCTCCTACTTTTCTTTACCTTGCGTCCAAGCAAGCCTCTGGCTGTCGTCACACAGCTCTGTGATGATCCTGGGACCATACACAGAAAGGAAGAACGTTTGGGGGAGAGGCATAGAGGCATTGACCCATTTGATCCTGAAGCTCAGTGTTCAATGTTATGGCTATTCTGATAGAAAAAATAAATGCTTGTTGTCTGTGGACCCAGCTTCATGTCTCACAGCTTTAAACCAAGTTATCAAATAAACTCTGGGGAGCAAATGTTACCCTGCTCGCGAAAATCCTACTTTCTAGCTTAAATCCCGTTCTCTGCCCTCGCAGAGCCAGCATGCCCAGTGATGAGTGGTGTTTTCCGTGATGGAGTTATTTTCCATGGACCAATTTAGATGCTCGCCATTCAGGCTCTCTGCATTTTTATCATCTTTCTGACTTAGTTCAGAGTCACTAGCTTCCTACAAAGATAAATGCAGGGATGACGCCTGCAATTATTTCTCCATCTACCAGCGCTTTATCGATGCCGACGCACCTGAGCGCGGTGCAGTTCATAGCTGTCAGATGTTCTGGGAATCATGCTAAACCCACGAGGCAGATGAAAATGAGAGGAGACCGAGATTCGTCACTGAGACCTGTCTGGTCCACGGGAGCCAGTGCCCTTCCTGGTGGACAGAGAGCTGCAAACGTGAAGAATAATGGCTGATAAAAAGGTCAGCCTCCAAAGCTGCTTCCTTTGGAGTCTGTTGAGCAGTTTATTTAATAAACTGCACAGAACGCAAGAGTACACAGCACTGACTTTCAGGGTGGGAAAGATTCGGGAATGGAAATGCTGTTTACCAGGGAAAATGAGCGCTGTCCTCGGGGGCCACGTGGGTTTTGTCCAGTCGGCTTTCCTGGCCTACTCGCCGAGACTGCCAATCCGATTATCTTCCCTGATGAGCGCGAGCAGCCGGACTGGCCTTTCCATGACATCAGTCTTTGCAGGTTATGTTTAATAGTCTCAGGTAGTTGGCCAGCACAGAGCCCAGGAGCATGCTAATTTCTTTCTAAACTCTGCTTGCGTGTGTGAGCTGACTGCTTTCCTGTCTCCTTCTCTCTGCGACTGCCCTCTCTTGCCCCTGTGGTTTTTTAGTGCCTTTGCTTTGTTTGAAACACCTTTCCCCATTTCATAATGTAGAAAATTCCAGGAAGCCCCCCGGCCACCCGATCCCATCTCTGCATCTGAAGTGTGCGCTCCATTTCAGGGCGGCCAGAGGACCCTGCCCTGTCTGCAGGCACCGGTTAGCTCAGGGGCCTCTCCCAGAACACGAAATGTGGTAACTGTGTTGCACTTCAGGTGTGGTTTGTCCTTGACACAATGTTCAGAGTGAGGAGTCTGAGGGATGGAGAGTAAGCAGAAGCCATGTCAGGAAGGCCCCACCCAGCTTAAGTTTGTTACTTTTGTGTCCTTTAAACAAAGACCTGTTGCAGGGCATCAATCAGCTGTACTCTGAGCAGAGAGCAGAGCGGGTCGCCCCCAGGCCACCACCTTGACCACCCCTGCAGAGGGGGTGCTGACAGCAGAAGAGCCTGGCTACCTTGACGTTCCCATTTGCGAGAATTAAATTCAGACACAAATGAAAGCGCCCCGCAGGAACTAGGCAGGAGCTAGGAACGGGCAGCCTGGGCGTTTTTTCTGGGAGGACACACGTGTATGTGGGACAGAGCTCTCCCGTTCTGGTCCGTCACAAACACAGTCATAACCTAGACGAGCAGATCGGGGGTGTCGGGGGAGGAAGAGGACACGGCGTGTCCCTTGTGTCTGTCCTCCCCGTCCCGTCTAGCCGTCCAGAGTACTGCTGAGCCAGAGAAGGGCTCTCGGGTGCTTTTCTGCTTATTACTGCCCCGCTACTGAGAAGGGAGAGTGGGGGCGTGGTCCCTTCCTGAATGGTTCCGATTCACTTCTCCTCAGAGGACTATTTCAAAACGGAACACACTCACTGTTCTCATAGCAAGTTTTATGTGATTTCAGTTGGGGACCGCACCAGCTCCCAGGGCCAGACGGGTAGCTGGGCAGGCGAGACAGCGGTGAGGCTTGGGGTGCAGGTCGTCGGGAGGGTGAGGCTGGGGCATCTCAGCTAAGGACGGTTGGGCGGTTTCTTCGGCTCTAAGATGAGCAGGCTGGACAAGATTATCTTTATAGATATGAAATCATAGGTTGTTACGACTTTAAATCAGCCACGCCGTTCGGTAAGAAGAGAAAGCCGTCACACCCAACATTTCCGCAGCACCCACAAAGGGCTTTCACACCTCCACCAAACGTGTCCGCTCCTACGTGTGACGTGAAAACACTCAGGGACTTCTCTGGTGTAGCACAGAGGTGAATCCCTGCATTCACTCCTCATCCCACAAACGATTCCTCAGGGTCTGCTGGGCGCTGTCCACGGTGCTGAGAGCCCAGGCAACAAGGGAACGCCGCGCAGGTCCTGTTTTCGTGACGGGCAAACACACACACACCACACACATAAAATATAGTGTGTTATTGACACACTCAGACCCTACATACTTTACATGATTTTATCTATCCACCTGCAGTCACAGCAGGGAAAATGACACAAAAGGAAAAGAGGTCCTTGGGGGAGCATAGCCTCCCGCAGTATCAAGCAGGCTTGTCCAGGCAGACCTGGGGGGCTCAGTGGCAGGAGCTGTGACCTGAACCCGCAAAGCCGTGCGGAGAGCCGGGGAGGGGTGCTCTGGCGGGAGGGAGGGCACAAACGCAGGCTTCAAGGAGGAAAGAGGGTAGGCAGCGTGTCAGAGTCGCTCAATGGCAATGGTGTGGCTGGAGCGGGGTGAGCAAGGGACCAGGTGGCGGGAGAGAGGGTGACAGACAGGGACCCACGGAGTCACGTCTCCTCGGCCATATGAGAGAGTTGGAATTTCATTCAGAGCGCAAGGAGGAACCAGGACCGTTTTCTGTAGGGAACGGTAGAATGCGTCCCTGGGTACGAAATAACCAGAGCGATGCAAGCGTAATTTTTAAAGGGTGCATATCATTTCAGGTGACTCATTTACCTTTCTCCACCCTTTTCATACAAAGCGAAGGTAGGAAGAATGTGTGCAATCAGCAAATTCGCTCGGAAAGAAAGTTTTCCATTACCCACCAGGAGGATTTGCCGCACGATGACACACGCACAAGTGTTCTCAATTGAAACGGCACCGGGAGCATCTATTAGAGAGAAACGTTCGCTTGAAACCTTGCCTCCTGACTCAGTAGAAGGAGCAGCAAAAGCAGCTGGCAAAGCGACACCACGAGGCCCCCACAAGCTGTGTTTTTGTTCACGAAAGCAGATTTACGAGATGCTTTCAGTTGCAGAGAATGTTTCCAGAACAGGAGGGACAATGTGTTAAGCAATTTGGTGCGTAGGGGAGAGATTTCATTTTTGAAAACGAGTGTGCAAACCTTGATGCAAGCAGACATTCAACTAGATTACGTGGTTATAGTGACTCTGGAGAACCATATTTATTATGTGATTTTTCCCTTTTCTTCCTTGAAAGTGGATATGCAAGGTCTTTTGCGGAGACACTGTTTGATGCCAAAACATCCAGACCCACTCCTTCCTAGAATGAGCGAACATTTGGGGTCAGGATTTGTATTAAAATGGTGTTTTCTATGCTGGGAGGCTGTGGCTGGCACCCTCCACTTGGCCTCGGGTCACGGGCCCTTCAATCTCAGAAACGGCCTCCCCTGCACTGAACGTAAGCCCCGTGGGTGGCTCCGTTTACCGATGACGACATCAGGCGTTTTCCTGCAAAGTCAGGAGCACACAGTGTGGCCACATTGAATATTTGCTGCCGAGCTGTCAAGCTGGAACACAGCAATGCTGTGCTCTCCGCTGCAGGGGATTTCAGCACCCTTCAAAGCAAAGCATCCCGGCCAGGCTCAGCTGGCCGGTCCTCTGGGTTAATGTGCCACCTCTCTTTGCCCAGAGAGAGGACCCCGGGAGGCCAGCGCATGATTCACTGGACTTTTAAGCTGCCAGTCATAACACAGCTATGGGGAAGCTTCCTTTCTAACCTTCCCCCTTTGCATCTGAGTTTACGGAGCTCCGGGCAATAGAAATCACACATCTTGGCCCTCTGAGACTCGGCCTGAGCCCTCCTAGGCAGCTGCGATTTCCACCAGAAGTCCTACGGACCTGCTTGCTTTGTTTTGGCGGTTCCCTCTGGCCTCTTCCCTCCACGCTCTTGGCGGTGCCCCACCACCTCCCCCACTCTGATCCGCATATTTGGCGCGGTGTCAACATGTAAAGCATTGCGTATCTAGTGTGCGGGGAATCGCCACCGAACGGGGAACGGGGAGCAAGTGCATACAAGAGGAGTGTGACAGGGCAGGTTACCATGGTTACCTCGAATGCCAGGCTCCTATGTAAATTGTCTGCTGTGTAAAAGTGCAGCAGAAAGTGGCCTCTGAGGACCGTTCAACCGGTGTCCTCAGAAAACTTCATTCAAGGCCTGATTTGCACTTGAATAAAAACTTGCCTCCTCTCTCTGCTTCCCCAGGCACCTTTTGAAGTCACTGCTTGTGTTGAACATTCTCCTTCTCCCTTCGTCCCCTGTGTGTCCCCTGTGTGAGCAAACTGGTGACATAGGCACGACTGAATAACTACTAGGGGTTTGTTTTTTATTTGACAAAGTCACAAAGTCCCGCGACAGCCAGCCGTCGAGGAGAAGCCGCTGAGGGAGGGCAGGCTGCCCCAAGGAAAGGAGTACCCAGCGTCCCAGGCATGTCCATTCTCGAAGAACGATGTGCTCGTGATTTCTGATCAGCAGATTGAGGGGTGCTGATTTCCCCACTCAGACTCTCGGGAGTCACACCGTTCAATGGGTCCACCGCGATGCAATAAATTCATCTCCATGTTTGCCGGAACGGTAGAAGGAATGCTATTTGCTCTCCCCCCACTTGCCAAGTCTCTGCTCGAATGTTCATGTCACTCCAGAAAGTTCTAGTACCGTTGAGAGTTGAAACAGGCATAGGCCTCAGGCTTCCAGCTTCAGGAGGGTTGGTTTGTTTGTTTTTTTTCCTCATTTTTAGAATGAAAGGCTGGAGCTTTAGCCCTGAGGTCCCCTCCAACTAGCCCGGTGCATGGTGACCTCTTCTTCACTCCAGACCTGTGAGTGTTCGGAAGGCACTGATTTGAATGGTGTTGGTCACATGGGAAGGAGCAAGATCGCAAATACCAAGTACGCATTTTGTAATAGGCCGATAAACGTGTGACGCTCCCACGGCAGGTGCCAGAGAAAGTGCTCATTAAAAATTTGCTGCCACCCATAGTCTGAGCTTGTGCTGGTGACTCCGACAGTTTGCTGCTGTCCCTCAGAGCCGGCAATGATGGGCACGTCCCCTCTGCTGGAGTCTGGTAGGTCAGGAAATATCTGGAACAGCTTTTGGAATCCCTCCGGGCTGTGTAACGCATCCTTTGTGGCTGCAGGCGCTGTGATTCGGCTTTCTGCTTCATTAAAAAAAAAGCTGAGGTTAAAAGTGTGACTGTGACTTTGAAAGGTGTTTAAGAATCCCAGAAGTAGAAGCTTCCTGCTGAAAGCCAGCTTAGCCGTCACCTGGTTGCTCCGGTCACATGGAAGCCTCTGTCCTTGCCACCTGCCTGTCAGCGTGTCACCCACACCACTGCGCGGAGCTCCCTTCTCTAGGGGTGACCCTGGTTCTCAGAGACGTGCTCCTGTCGGTGGTTAGAATGAGGGCAAAGGTGTGACTAGGTCATGCAAATGTTAGAATTGCCAGGAGGTCCTGGCGCCCCTTCCTGCAGAGCCTTTGGGTCCCACACGATCCAGCACCCATCGGCTCCTTGTTGCTGAGCTGCGATTGACGGCTGAGAGGCCCGACCGACCTGCAGTGCAGCCCCTTCGAAGGCGTGCGTGGTTCTCTCACGCCCTGTTGTGCACCCCCACCCCACCCCCACCCATGGTCACCGCAAACCTTCCGACAGGCAAGAGGCAGCTTCTCCCCGAAAGGCTGCAGACTGGAGCGCGGTGATCCTCACACGTAAAAGTCTGTGTGAACTTCCTTGGGTTCCGTTAAATAGCCGGTTCTAATGCTGAAGCCGGGCCTGACAGTGGGCATTTCTGACAAGCTCTCCTGTAGTAGTAATAAGTAGTGATGAGAATTTGTGGAATGCGTGAAGATCTGGGGTCCCGTCTGAGGGGACCCAAAATGCTGTATTTCTATGAGTGTCCTGTGGCTTTTTAAAACTGATCACCACAAATTTGGTGGCTTTAATGCATCAGAAATTTATTCTCTTCCAGTTCTTGAAGCCAGACAGCGGAAGTCGGCTTTGCTGGGCTCACATCAAGGGGCCGGCAGGGCCACGCTCCCCCAGAGGCTCTAGGGAAGGGTCTGTCCTTGCCTCTCCTGGCTTCTGGGGGCTGCCACCGTCCCTCGGCTTGCGGTCACATCCCCCCACTCTCTGCCTTCGCAGTTGCAGCGACTCTTCCTCTCCTGTTTGTCTGAAATCTCTCTCTGGCTCATTCTTATGCGTCAAAATTGCTTCTCGTCCTTTCAGTGGCCCCCGATCTCTCACTTCAGTGACCAGGATGGGGGGCGTCTGGCTCCTCAGCAACCAGAAGCTGGTTTGGCCAGAAAGGCTTCAGTTCTGGGACCCCGACCAGCCCCTCCGTGTTGTCTTTTCTCCCTTGTCACACAATGACTCAGAGCGGTGTGAACTCGAATGCAGGGCCCCCGACAAGCTTGGGGCCTTGGGGTCTGGACCAGAAAACTCAGTAAAATGTGGGGGCACGGGCATGGGAGTGAAGGGCGGACATAATAAATCAACAACTCATACAAGCAGCCCAGACAGCCAGCCATCCCTTACCGTGAGCTGGAGAAGGCGGGCGGTTGGACCCCTGCAGTGGTCGCCCAGAAATGCAATCTCTGAACCCCTTCCTGGGGCCAAGGGGACCCCCTCCGAGGCCGCAAAACTGGCCACTCTGACATCCAACAAGACTCATTTTACATATGGATCGAACTGTCTACTGCTCGAGATAGTGTTTCCCAGACTTTCGGATTCCAATAACCAGAGGATTTTCAAAATGTGGATACTGAGGTATCTACTGTTTCATTTGCTAAGGAAGAAGAAAACCTCAAAGTCTAGGTTTTCCCCCCAAAGTCCTGTTAGCACAATCACATGGACTGCCTCGCTTATCTTCACTGTTCAGACGTACGTGGTGCAATAGTGTGCCAACCCTGGAAAATATCCTCCTAAGCTCGTGTTTGTCAGCCTCATTCCATCATCCTCTTCCCCCAGAGTCTTCTGAGAGTTTTTTCTAATTGTACACAACTAAGAAACTTTAATACCAGATACACAGCCTGTCTGCATTTGCCAAGAATTTTCCCACCGTGCTCCGAACCAATTTGCACACTTGGGGGGCCATCCCCCACCCACTGAGAACCAGGCCGGGCACCATGGCCCAGGCTCGAAGCATTCTCAGACCACTGAGACCTCGGGAAGTGTTTCCCTGCCTTTGCCTCGAACACCCCTCCCTCGGCCACTCATTCTTTCCTGTTCGTTGTTTTCTGTTCTCTCCCTTCTCGGTGGCGAGCTCTCCCGAGACGCAGCACATTAAGAATATAAACCATTATGTGAAAGATTAAGACATCCAGAACCTCTGCCAAGAGTGCTGTGCGTGGCTAAGCTCTCGGGACCCCTGGGAGCTGGCTCCGTGGAGGCTTAGCCCTCCAACTCGGTCAGGAGGGGACGCAGGTGTGCAGGGGACAGTGACTGGTGTAGCTGGAAGAGAGGGACCCAGCCTCAGAGAGCACAGCGGCCCCTCCCATCCTTGGGTCACTAGGTCCCTTCAGGCAGGTGGAGCGCGGGGCAGATGTAGAGACCCTGGGCGGGGCGGGGCGGGGCCTTCTTACCTTCTGACTTTCCAACAAAGGCAAGCCCTCCCGGCCATGCTGGGCCCGCCGCTCTCCCCCACAGTGTTTGTTTCTCCCTCCACCTGGGTCTGATGGGACATGGGACGACCCGCCTCTTCCGAGACCACCAGCAGTGCTTGGAACCATTTGTCACCCGGGTGAGGTGGTGGCGATTAGGGAAACGTACGCTCGCGTCTTCGTTGCCCCGGCAGAGTCCTTCATTCCCGACAGTTTGTGAAATAACAACGTTAAGTAAAGACGGCACCAGAATGTTCTCCGCTTATTTGAAGACTCGTTAACTAGAAAATAATGGAATTCATACCCCGAAATGATGCTCACAGTTCTGCGCCGTGTCTGGAGAGTTTTCCTTCTGTCTTCTTCCTACTCTGTCTTATTTTTCGTTTGCTGCCCTCTGAATTTCAGGGTGTTTTTTTGTTGTGACTTTTTTACTTTTTGATTTTAAATAGCACATTCGGGTGGGTATGGGGTAACATGAAATTCACCTCCTGCAGAGTGTGAAATAGAAGTTGGGGGGAAGTGTGAACCTCTGGGCCCGGCCGTGCTGAGTGGGTCGCCCTGAGTCGCTCCCACAGAGGTAACCGACCTTTGTGAACTGCTGTGGGAATACACGCTAGCAAACAGCATTCAAAACCAAGACCTCTCTGCCCCAGCGTTGCACATTCGCCTTCGTGCGGCTCATTACAAGTGAGATGCATTTTGCTCAGTAGTGTGCTGGGGGACAGCAGGTCCAGGAGCGAGGACCAGGGCCGATCCCGCTGTGACCAGCCTGCCGGGTGACAGTACCCATCGGTATGAGCTGCACGGTGCCGCAGGAACTGGACCTCCGGGACCCGCTGAGGACAGTGAAGGGTTATTTCTAGGTTCTGTTGCTGTGAGCGGTCTGCGGCTCACCTGGAGCCCACACTGAGGGGACAGTCCCCACCGAGGACACTGCTTGTTGCACAGAAAGAGGTAGAGAACATGTGGTGAGGTCCACGCCACAGGGTGACTCTTAAATTCCTGCCTGAAAGTGGTGCTCACCCCGCCCGCTCCTATGTCATTGGCCAAAGCAAACCACGTGGCCAGATCCCAGGACAGAGGACCAAGAAGTAAAACCTTCCACGAAGAGGAGCCGCAAACATCTTGACGAGTGACAGTCTACAAGATGACCTTGGACAAGGCCCGAGGCTTCAGTCTGTTCACCTGTGAAATAGAGCGACATGACTGAGCCCCCCTGAGAACCCGGGGTGTCTAAGCGAATGAGCATTCCGTGTGCCGGGAAGGCTGGAACTGAACATCGTGTATGGCGAAAACATGTGCAAGTGGGTAACAGTGCCAGGCAGCACCTGCCTGCCTGCCACGAGGTGAAGGACCAGCGAAAGTTGCATGATTTGGGGAAAGAGGTTGATGCAGTGGCCAAGTAAGCCACCCAAAGGGCGCTCTCTGAGGCAGGCTGGCACCCTAACCCACCCAGGCCCCTCGGGCGGCCGGAGGTCCCCACCCCTGAAGACATGCCCGTCTGCCCCGCCAGAAAGCCCCACCCCGATGACTGTGAGACAACCGAGTGCTAACGCCACCTCAGCAGCGAGCAGGGCCCTGTTGTTCCAGGCAGAATGGGAAATGTTGAGGGCGTCCACGAGGAGCCCCTGCCCAGGGTCCCAGCGGGAGGCACTCCGGCAGCCAGACACCAGCGGCAACCAGCACACCAATGGGGATAGCTGAGATCGGGGGCTCAGGAGAGACGGGACCCACATTGCAGATTGCCTTGTGATTGTTCCTCAGACAGCTGGTTTGGATGATGCTTTTCCTCCAAGTTGACTTTTTATGATCACAGAAATTGTTTCGTAGCCGCGTGACATGGAAGCACATGTAACGGAACGAAGGGCAAAGCCATCCTATGCCTCGGTCTCCTGGGACCGAGGGCGGGTTTGGTGGGCAGTTTCCTGTGTTGTTTGGTTATGTGACAGAGCGGTCACAGTCAGCTTTGCACAGCGCCAGGCCAGTTGTTCGTGGGGTCACTGGGAGGCACGTGCAGTCCCTGGACAGGAGGTGCAGGTGTTCCCTCCCACCCACCGCCTCCTGCTGTCACCCAGAAGCTGCTCCACGAAAGATTTCTCCTGAACGGCCAAGGGCGGGGACTCCGAGGAGAGAGCCAGGTGAGACCGCCCTGCGGAGCCTCCTGTGGGCCAGCTGCATCCGAGCAGCCCTTTTTGTGACGCATCCAGCTGTCCTTGCCACGTATCCCACTGCCAGGCGCTGTGCCGTGTGTCCGTGCCCTGGGGAGCGCCGGGAGCCAGAGGGACAGTGGGAGGGCCTGACTGGGCCTCTGTGCACGGTACAGAGCTCAGCCACCGGAAACGAGGGATCTTGGACGGCCCCTCGTGGGACTTTACCAGGTGCTCTCCTGACCTGCCTATGAGTCCCGTCTCAGGGCGCAGGGGGACTGAGGTGGGACGGGACACCGTGCACGTCGGGGCTGGGGGACTCCGACGCCTCGTAGAACATGCAGCCGCATCTCTAGGTTCTGTCCTGTAGATGCCAGCAGCAGCCCCACCCCCAGTGAGGACAACCAAAACTGTCCCCAGCCATGGCCGCTGTGCCCTTGGGGGCAAAGTCACCTCCAGTTGAAAACTGCTGATCCGAAGGGTGGGAGCTGGGCCAGAGGTTGGGTGGCTGTGGCAGACAGGCGTGGCCTTCCAGTGATGGATGTCGGCACGCCCCGCGTTCCAGCGGGTTAGACAGTGAGCAAGCGTCTGGCTCTCTCAGGTTAGCAATGACCTCTGTTGTTATTAATTTTCCAGAGCAGCCCGTCAGCGGAGGTCTGAGTATCTGAGCCCCTGCGCCTAGGCTGAGGCTCCGCGTCCCTATTGTTTCTACTTCCCGTGATGTCTGATTGCAACAGAGAAGCGTTCAGTGCCATTCTCCTGGGAGCCGTTACAAATAGGCCTACCCTCAGCTCTAAGTAGGGGCAGGACGAGAGGCGTTTTGTCACTTTATTGAACTGGATGCCTCACTGGAAGTAAAATGCTCCAGCACTTCGTGAATTGATGGTGCAGTACAAAAAGCCAAAATACGTCAGTCCAGGGTCCTAACCATTTTTAAATGTGCTGACGGTGCCTATTTAGGACTTGCCTTCATTTACACTGCACCAATTAGAGCATCAATCCCATGCACAGCACCCCGAGGGATGCACGTCGCTCTTTGGATGTGTCCTTTGGATTTGCATGGCATTTGCTCCAGTTCGAAAACACGTCAGGAGCTCCCTGCCGATCTTGGGAACAGAACTTGACAGCTAGCGAGTCGTGAGAAAGAGTTTAGCCTGGCGGGTGTCTGAGTCTCGGGCGATAAATAGACACGTGGGTGGCATATCCCGTACTCAGCTCTCCGCGGGGCCCCACCGTGCCACACGGTGCCAGGATAGGCCCCGACCGAGGCCCGAGCCTGGGCAGGCAGTGACATGGTGCACTGCAATGACATCTTGTCATCAGGGGGCACAAGTGTAACGTGCCAATTAAGAGCCAGGCAGGGGAGGCCAGTGGTGGCCGTAGAGGGGGTGTTTGGAGAGGAGGGAGAAGGGCACTGGACGATGAGAGACCCATCACCTGTGGCCAGGTGGTGTCCAGCCTCCAGGGAGGGACAGCCGGGCTCTCTTCAAGATCAGAGGTTTCCAAGGCTGAGCTGGCTCTGAACACGCAGTCAGCCACGTTGGAAGAACGGTGACGAGTTGCTGTTTTCCTCAGTCACCCTGCTGCCACCATCACCTCGCCCAGCACCATCACCACCGTATGGGCCCAGGTTCTGCGGCCAGACTGCCTGGGTTCAAACCCCGGCTCTGCCCCTTCCTGGCTTGTGGCCTTGGGCACATTGCTCAGTCTCCGTGCCTCAGTTTCTTCCTCTGGGACAGAGAATACGAAGTAGTGAAACTTCGTAAGCTGTTGTAAGGTTCAGATGAGCCAAAGTGCGTGCGGTGCCCAGGTCAGACCTGGGAGCGTCTTTACACTTGCTAATCACTCTTTAAAAAAAAGCAAGCTTCATTTAAGCTCTTCCTGAATAGTCCCAAATTCAGTCAATGAAAATAAAGGATTCCCTGTTAAATTTTAATTTTAATGCACAAAAAATTATTTTTAGTGCAAGTATGCCCCATGCAACATTTGAGCCTATTTTGCTACAAAAACTTTTTTAAAACAGATTGACAGCTGCCATTGTTGTTGACACACACTGCTCCCTAGGAGAGACAAACGTGTCCCTGTCATGCCCCTGGCATTTGAGGCCTGGAAAATGAAGTATCGTTGAGTCACACCACGTGAAACGTTCTCGGGCCCTAATTCTCAAACTGCTTCCCTCCACCACTCACAAAACCAGGCTTGCTCCTTCCCTTCCGGAACCTCTCAGGGCAGAGCTCAGGTCTCCCAGGAGGTCTCTGCACCGATTGCATTCGGCTACCTGTCTCCGGAAGTTTTACTCCGTTCGCCGCACCCGCCGGCAAAGTTAAGTGTCTCCTTGGAATGGTTTCTGGGTGTTGCCCACAGATTTCCAATGACTTGCTTTGTAACTCGAAGCAAGAACCATGTCTGCTTTACATTCTCCAAGAGGACCATGTGTTTCTTACCTCTGCACACAGGAGCGTTCGGAAAGGGCCCGTTCACACTGCTCGTGTAAATGAGACACAAATGCCTTGTCTGGCCGTGTGTTTGCTCATGTGGAGTGAGGTGAGCCCCACAGGCTTGAACGAGGTGGCCGAGTGCCGACCCGGTTGAGTTACGACCCTTATGGATGCGTGGCATCGAGGTATTTCTCACAAGTGTGGGGCGAAGCTCATCTTTCTCGGCGTCGGATCTGCTTTGAGAAGCCATGAGACACCTGTGATTCACGCCTAACTCCTGGGCACATTCATCTGGCTTGTGCCCCACGGTTCATGGTAAAATGACAATATTCTTTCCCTGGAGAGGTTGGTAGTAAAATAGAGAAAGTGGATCCCTTAGAAGTGCTCCAGCCCGTCCTGTGCCCCTTTTAGAGGGAAGACCTGTCAGTGGCCTGGGGGCAATTTTCCATGTTTCTGAGTGATACTGGAAGATTCTAGAATGTCTTTTCTTGACCTGACTTGCAGACAGCCGTTTCCAATACCGACATTTTTTTCAGCAAAACCCTGCCGACAAGATGCGAACTGTTTCCCACGGTCTCACAGTCTCATTGAACGTCAGTCTGAAGCTCCTGCCTCACCTCCACTTCGGAAAACTGAGGCTCAGAGACGTGAGGGGAGTGTCTGCCTCCCTTCCTCCAACACTGGAACGAAGTGAAGAGAGATATGTACTAGATTCGTGACCTCGTTAGGAAAACTCTGCAGGAAGGGTGACGAGTGGGCTGGGGAGTCACGGAGCTCCAGCGTGGTGTCGTGGGTGGTTCCAACTGCCTTCGAACTAGGTGTTGACAGAAAAGGAACCCAGCACAGCCGGAGTCTCCTAAGGACACCCAGAATGCGCTGCCTCCTTCTGCACCCTGGCAGTTGGAAGTGGCAGAATTTATCTCCAATCTCCTTCAGGACAAGTGGAAACCAACGTGCTCACCTTGGTAAGAATCCGAGTGTTAGATTAGACACACCTGGGTGCAGGGGCTAACCCGATGGCACGCAGACTGCATCTTTCCATCTTTGTCACGTCAGCTCTCTTCTCAGACAGGCCGTCTGCACATTGACAAAGGTGGCCCACAGAGGTCCAAGCTTCATGGGGCTCGTGAATGCAGGGGGATTGAAACTCTGAGATCACCAGAAGTCACGGACGTGACTGCCATTGGCCCAGTATGATGCATTTGCATATCCCTTGACCAATCACTTGTGAGAGGAAAAGGATGATCCAATTGGCCAGGTCTGGGGTGCATTTGCCCAGCCAATGAGCTGGATGCAAAGGAAAATGTCACCAGAGTCACTTATACCAAGAAGCAGTGTGGGTACTGCCCCTGAAAGAAGGGAAGGTGGACAGACCACCGATTGTTTTGCCTGTTTATTTGCACACATGTGTGCACACACATAACACATGATAGCCAGTGCAACCACTGTGTCCCGCCCCCTACCTCTATCTTTAAAAAGAAAGAAAGAAAATTTATTTTGTAAGAGATGGATATGACTGAGCACAGACTCCGTGAACAGCGACTGCCATGTCTGTGACGGTCTCTGTCCTTAACGTAGCTCATGCTGCAGCGGGTGATGAGCAGGGACAGGGTCCACATGCTGCCCTGTGGAGCTGCACCTCCTCGACGCTGCTGAGTCCCTTACTCCCGGGGCTGAAGTCCAGGCGAGCTGGAAGGCCAGACAGCTGTAGTTCTAGGAAGATCACTTCTTCTTTTTTTACCTTGAGGAGCATATCTGATTAATTTCTATACTTAAAAAATACTGTTCTGCGAGACAAGATGATCGATTTGTAAGGCCCCGTGCTCACCCCTGCATGGGCTGCACCCTGCTCATAGATAAAACGTCTTGGCCACAAGGAAGACCACCGTGCTCTGCAGACCTTCAGATGAGATCCCAATGCAAGAGACCACTCCCGCCTCCTGAAAACCTGTTCACGACTTCTCATGCATGAACCCCTGTCTGGGACCCCCAGGCCCAGGGCACACAAGGAGCTCCCTCTCAGAGAGACTCAGAAACACCACAGCCTCAGAATAAACCATGTGGAACCTTCTCAGGAGCCAGGAGATTCAGAAAGCTAGCTCTGAACTTTAACGAGAGGGAGAGGGAGGTCTCTGCACCCCAGCGACCTCTGTGTTAATCACCATCTCAGGCCTCGCCTCTGAAATACGGTGTCGGGTGAAACAAAGGTAGGGCCCTGTGGAAGGAGACAGCCCAGGGAATCCTCAGTCTGAGGCCAAGCCGGCGGGGAGCACGCAGGGAGGGGCTGGGGCGGTAGAGGGGCTCCCATCTCCCATCCTAAGGGCAGTTGGATGGCCAGGAGGTGACAAAGGCACAGGAGAATAAGATAGTGCTGCTGGGAGATCCAAACCACATGGAGGGGGTGCCAGCCACAGGTTTCCATGGGGACTGCGGTCACACGCAGGAAATTGGGTGTGCTAACTGCCTCCTGCTTAGAGTAGTCACCTCTAAACAGGTAAGTTTCCTGCTCCTTTGCAATGAAAGAAAACTTGCCTCCTTTGTTTCTGTCTTTCCATGAATCCCATACATTGTCATGAGCACAGAGGTGGTTTGGGAGCCCTGGCAAAAGGCGGGAGTACTCCCACGAACCCCCAGGAGGCCAAATTCATTTTGTTTTTTGAAAGGGTTTCTGGAAGAGAAGGTCAAAAAATGCCGGAGAAGCGGGATGTTGAAGTCCTTCCACGATGAGGTTCTTGACAGACACAGAACTGGCCAGGTGAGAGGGCAGCCCCCAGGGAGTGGAGGGGTCCCAGCGTGGGTGCCGATCTGGCCCTGAGGGCGAGGAATTGATCCGCACGGGTTCCCGAGCCCGCGTGTGTGCCCTGGTACGGGGTGACTTTGCAGCGTCAGGGGACAGGGTGGGGACCATGTCTGGAAGGGCCCTCCTAGCGCCGGGAAGTGCAGGAAGTGTTGGGTTAGTCCCCCCTGTGGCATGAGAGGCAGACTCTCGCACAGGCAGGTGGACCAGCCTGAGGGGCTGAATAAGAAGATGTACAACCATAGTCTGAAGCTACTCCCGAGTGAGCCCGAACCCGAAGGCCAAGGGCACGGCGTCAACAGCACCAGACAGTGATGAGAAAGCAGGGTGTGGTCAGAGGGTCGGTCAGGAAATGTCCCCACACACAGTTTGAGGCACTGCAGGCAGCGTTCCCCAGCCACTCTCGGTGGTGGGTCTCCCTAGGGATTTCAGTGTGCTCTCGCTGGGGCAGAAGCACCCTGGAGTGGGCACCAGGACGGTGAGTGAGTACGGTGGCAAACGGTCCCGGGAGGTGGAGGCCACTCTTAAAACCAGGAGAGGTTGGTCACCCTGAGAGCAAGGGGACTCAAAACCATGTTGCACGTGGACACGCGGGAACGTGTTTCATCAGAAGCCCAGTTACAACACGAGTAGCAATAGCTGAGCGATTAGCAAAGCCTCGTCCGGCGCTTCCAATGAATGTCCTCACGAGGTCGTCAAGAGCGCCCCCATGAGGAGGAAGCCCCGGGCTCACAGGGATGAAGTCATTGCCCAAAGGCCCTTCTTAGTAAGCAGGGCATCACCCCAGGTTGAGCCTGGCGGGTGTGCTCCCGGGTCCACGCTCTTCAAGCTGCCAGACACCGTGAGGGGATGCAGCAGCTCTTCGTCCCCTGCAGGGCTGTCACGGAGGCAGACTGGGCTTATTTTACAAAACCAGGGTGGGAGAGAACTTTCCAGGGTGGAATATGCTACTCCAGGGAAAAAAAAAAAAAAAAAGAACTCCCTGAGTTTGGTAGGAAAGCTTAGAAAAATCTAAACCTTCCCAATTGGACTAACCTTGAAAACATCTCCTAAAAATGATGCTGTTTTTTAAAAAATTATTGTTCTAGCAAAATCAAAGTTGGAGAGGGACTTCCCCGCACATATTCACAAAATTGACGTTAAACACGCTAAAAAAGGTAACTTATTTTACAACGAAACTTGATTTAGCATAAATCCCCTCGTTTTTTAAAAGAGCACCAATGTGCTATCTGCCCCCTTCGGTTCAAATTTGAGTGTGAATCATAAAAAGTCCATAATCCAAAACGCTTCGCTGGTTTTTACAGCCACAGAAGGCTGCTTTGCCCTCCACCCATGATTAATTTTCTCTGACGGCTCCCTCCAGATCTCAGAAAATAATTAAAACTAATGAACAGTCCGCACTGGCAGGAAAGCAAGTCGCAGATTGTTTCCTGTCTGGGCTCGGAGCTGGATCACAGGGAGGGCTCAGTGGGACACACGGGGCTGTGTGTCCCCACTTCCTGACCACCCACCGAGACCCGGTGACAGCTTCAGGGAAAATCAGCAACTTTATAGACTCGCGTTGGCAAGAAACACAATTAGTCTGGGTGACGGCTGGTCCCCAACAGAGAAGGGCTGTAAGTCACGCTGCTCCGACTTCCTCTCCCTGCTTTCCCAGGTCTGAGGACCCAGCCTTCCTTAGGCCACGCCTCCTGTCCTGGCGCCCCGGGGCAGGGAGCCTGTGGCAAAGGAAAGAGGCACTCACCAGTTACCCTGGTCCTCTGTCCTTCCAAGTTTCATCGTGTGTTCCCAACAGATGTTTTAGAGACTATTTTATTTTGGGGATTCTCTGAGCCAAGCAAGAGAAGAAGAAAGCAAAGCTTCCGGTGAAGTCCATCTTTTTAGGGGACAGGAAGAGTGAATTGTGAGGGGTCTTGTTGGAGGTCAGAGGTCAGAGGGAAGTGGAAATCTGGGCTAGGACTGGTTACGTCCTCTGTTTTCTGGTGTGTATCCGCACATCTGTGGCACGGTGGTTGGCTTTTCAGGCTGACTTGGTACTCCCCTCAGCTGGGCGGGGCGAGAGATTAACCCACCCTCGTGGATCAAAAGGGCAGCTCCGTCCTCTTCTGTGTTTCTTCTGCAAATTACTTTTCAGAGACTAAATCCCATACATTAAAAATGCAGCCAAAGTGAATTAGCTTTGCACGTCCACCTCAAGGGGGATTCAGAGGGTGATGAAAATGTAGTCGAGTTTTAATGGCTCTGAAGCTGATTACATTCAGGGCCTTCTCCAGCATCTCTTCCTTCGCTCATTTCCTGTCTTTCTGTTTATTGGCTCCGATTTGGGGGGCAGGAACAGCAGCTGCTGCAGAGCCCGGGGAAGAGCCTGTGAGGTGGAGGGGCTGCGGGGACTGGGCTGGATCCATCAGCCGTGCTCGGCCATCCGCTGGCCTGTTGGTGCCGCGGTTCCAGAACCCCCGGTGAGGCAGCCCCTGGGGACGTGCCCCCAGCCCCAGCCTGCACAAGGCAAGGACAGAGCTGAGTCCTTCTCTCTCTGTTAGAGAATCTTCCACCCTGGGCTCTGCCCTTCCCAACCACTCAGCCCAACTGTTGCTCTCAGGGAAGGACCTGCAGGATTTCAGGCGGGTTTTTAAGTCTTTGTGCTGTGGAATAAAAGGGGTCACGGGTTGAAAGGAACAGCAAATGCCTGTGAGCTGGCAGAGGAAAAACCTCTGGGTGGGGGCAACACTCAGGGTTGGAGCAGCCCTCAAGTGCTGGCATCTGGTTGCTACGATTGTCCTCATCCCTTACTCATCAGCAAGGGCAGCGTTCTTAACCAGGGTCAGCCAAATCTGGCCCCTGCCTGTCTTCACATGGCCGGTGAGCTGAGAAGATGTTTCAAATATGTTTTTCAATGTATTTTAAAAATTAAGATTTTGTGACGCGTGAAAATGGTTCAAAAGTCAGATTTCAGGACCCGTGTTCTGGTTCACCTGGCACACAGGGCCCTGGGTCGCTGTGTCGGCCTCGGGGCCCAAGGACCCAAGCTCCCGTCCGTCCCTCGGAGAGAAATGTGCGGGTGACTTGCTCTGGGTCAGTGCTGTTGAGACAGTCTCCGAAGGGTCCTGTCGCTGGACTCTGAGCAGAGAACGGGAGGCACGTGGAAGACGCCACCTTCAGTGAAATCGCCTGGGCGGAGTTTTCGGAGGGAGAGAACTGGGGCTGGGGACTCACACCTTCCACTTCACTGGCGCTGTGCCAATTCTTTCTGTGCGGCCAGGCGGCCCGGGTTTTGATCCTGGCTGCCCAGCACCTGAATGTGCTCCCGTCTCCTCCTGAGGACGGTGGGCACGAGCCGCACCCGTCTCCTAGGGATGTCGTGAGAACTGGGTCCTTCGTGGAAGTTAGAACTACGCCTGGCCTGTAGTGAGCGTGGGACAGGGACTTGCTGGCTGACTCCAGCTGTGGGTGGGCCCTTGGTCCACTTCAAAGATTTTCGGACTTCCCTTGGTCTCATCAGTGAAGGCTGGGTGACAGGGTGGAGCAGATTGCATTGAAAGCCCTGGATCTTGACCCCTTCCGGACCCACGCCTTCTTGCGGGACACACAGGGTGCCTGGTGGAGGGTTGGCCAAGGGAACACAAACTGAGGCTTGGGCAGCGCTAGGTGGTTGGGTGTGTGCCCCTCCCATCTGCGCCCTCCCAGGAGCCCGTGGTAAGGATTAAATTGGTGAAAGCCTTTAAAATGCCCAAGAGAGTGTGAGGCACAGACTGAGCGCTCTGTCGGTATCTGTTGTTCTTGTCATTGCCATTATTGCTCCTGCACTGGTGAAGAAGCCCCAGGGTCTCCCCGGGAACTGTCTCTCCCTTTCCTTTAGGTCAGAGTCCACAGATCCTGCCCCTGCCCCCCAGCCCTGCCGGGCAGTGAGAGCCATCAGCACCTGCACAGTGAGGGACTGAGGCTCCAGTGCGTGACCCACTGCACCTGTGAGCGGCCCCCTTCGGATGTGATGGGACTGTGTGAGCAGCACGGTTCCTCTTCTATGGAACATCAGCTCAGCAGGACGTGGGCTGAGAAGGAGGTCGTGACAAAGAGCAGAGCCGAGAGCGGGGGCAGCAGCAGGTCCCCGTAAAACCTGTGAGCCCCTAGGGTAAGCCCTGGCTGACACCCATGGGTTATATGTTTTTAATGCGAGGCTGCCCGTTTCCTTCTTTGTGTGAATGATGTCCAGTCGGGTTTAACAACAGGAGTCCTAGCCTCC
Source organism: Macrotus californicus (assembly GCA_007922815.1). Taxonomy (NCBI): domain Eukaryota; kingdom Metazoa; phylum Chordata; class Mammalia; order Chiroptera; family Phyllostomidae; genus Macrotus; species Macrotus californicus. The sequence goes on along the minus strand of VMDR010001306.1, from coordinate 32,274 downwards.
TTCCAATTATTTTTACAGAAAGTTTTATTAAACCTTTGGTTCCTTTTTAGAAAATTTTCACGGAGATTCAGGCCATTTCAGGTCAACCTTGAATGAGTAAACATGAATTAATTTTCTAAAAAAAAAAAATGGCACCCTTGCTCAGAGTGAGCTGCCAGGAATCATGGTTTTCGGGTATTTGCACTTTCATCTGGTGGGAGTCGGGGTGCAGGAGCTCACAGCCAACACCCGCTCACGGCGCTGTGTTCCCAGCCTGTGCATGAAAGCGTGTCAAATCTAAGAATTCATGGGCTGTAAAAAAGGCAGAGAAAAGAAAGCAGCTTTGATCCCCACCCCCTTGCCCTGTGAGATGCATTCTGACATTTTGCAATAAGATGTAAGAGATAATAGAAGGCCCTGTCACAGTACCTCAGTTTAGATGTATTATCACATTAATAGACCCACTTATCCGCTTCACCGAGGGCTGTGAGAGGCAAGGCTTACACCAGCCCTTCCTACAAACACCCAAAGGCATGAAAAAGGGTTTGAGTAGATGGAATGGTGACGTGGGCACATTTTTGCCCTCCGTGGGCTCCTACTTCCTCTTCCTGTTCACGGACTGTTTGTTTTCTTTCTCCCTCCTACACGCCCCTTTCTGAAATAGCGGTCTTTACGCCCAAGGAGAAGCTTCATTGCGTTTACTGGGAATGGTCCCATTTCTCCGGCCCCAAGCGGGAGCACGTGGTTCAGCCTGAACCAATCACCGTCCCTCCCCTCCTCAGCCGCAGTGATTGGTCCAGGCCAGGGCGTGTGAAGCAAGGTGAGCCAATCATCATCCTTCTGCACATTTTTGTTTTAATTTGAAGCTAAAGAAGAAGGTTCTTTGCCTGTGGGAGTCCAGAGCCGCCTGCAGCCTTGGGGGAAACTGTTCAGCGACCCACAGTAGCACAGAGCGACGCTGGCGTAGAGAGAGATGAGGAGGTAGAGAAAATGCAGAGGAGCTGTCCTGGCCGCCTTTCACGGTGTGGTGCCGGCGGTTCCTGAAGCCAGCCCTGCCTCTGCCCCTCCCGGGAGCTGGTCATGTAGGTAAATAACTATGTCTCCATTTCTTGAGAGAGAGTAACTGGTAGATCGAGCAGGTGGGAAATCAGTAAGGGTAGAGATGGCCGGAGCAGCAGCGTCCATCAACTTGGCCTTGTGGACACTGATGGCACATGCCATTCGATGTTGGCAGAACGCACCTTCCTCCTAAGCTCGCGGGGAACTTCCCCAAGATTGCCCATGTTCTGAACCACAAGAGGCACCTGAACAAACTGACACAAATCATACAGAGGCTGTTCTCAGTAAACCACGGGATTAAACCGGACGTCAGTAACAGAGGGCTCTGAAAAAGCCCAGAATACCTTTAAAATTAAATACCACACTTCAAAATCACACATGCATCAAACAAAAAGGGTCAAGGAAAATATTAAAATGTGTTGTACGAAATGAAAATGAAGATATAACTTACCAAATTATAGAAGGCAGCATATCTGTGCTTACAGGGAAATTTACAGCATGAAATATGTCTATTAGAAAAGAAAAAAGATCTATAATCAATAACCTAAGCTTCCACCCTGGGGAGCTAAAGAAAGAAGAGTAATTGCTATTCCTAAAGCAAACAGAAGAAAAGAAATAACAAAAACTAGAGGAGAAATCAATAAAATTAAAAAGAGAAGAGGAAATCAACCAAACCAAAAGCTGGTTCTTTGAAAAGACACTGTCTTTAAAAACAATCAGATTGTCTTCTGTTACTTTCGACCAACAGTTCTGGATAACCCACACACCACCGTTACCCCAGCTTCTAAATGCTCTGCATTTTTGCCCTGCCCATGAGGCTCAGCTGGAGCGTCGTCCTGTGGCCAAGGGGTTGCGGGTTCAATTCCTAGTCAGGACACGTACCAAGCCTGTGGGTCCAATCCCTGGTCCTGGTGTGTGCAGGAGGCAACCAATCGCTGTTTCTGTCTCCCCCTCTCTCTGAGAGCAATGGAAAAAATGTCCTGGGGTGAGGATAAAAATGCAATTAATTAATTAATTAATTAATTAAACCTTCAGCATTTTTTCTTTTTCCCATCTGGTTCTCTCTACCCTTTCTACAGGAAATTTTCTGATAATGGATTCACACCAAGGCGCAGATGTGACACTCTGCCTATCACCCCAGGATCATTGCGCACCATTGTATCGGCATGCCCGGTTTGATGTAGGTGCTCAGTAGGTCTGCTTTCCGGGGATACGTGAATCACACACATGTTAAATTGGGGCCGCCGTGAGCGATCAGATCATCTCCAGTGCATGGAGTTGGGAAGCTACAGAGCCTAGACAGGGGCAGCTGCCTGGGACAGATGTCTCAATTCAGACAGTGTTGGGTCCCCTCCCAAGACCAGCACTCCAAAGTCAGATTCATGGTCTCATCACCCTCGTGGTTAACATGTGCTCTTTCTCACTAATTCCAGGCTGGAGATGACATTGAATGTCATCTGGGGTGAGCACATAGATAAGGCACTTACCTACTGAGTCTGTCCAAGTCCAGGGTTGTCAGTATGAGATCCAGAAGGGCGTGCCAGCCTTCGCCCCCAAGTGTGTGCCCACAAAGCGACGCCTGTCCCAGCGGCCCTGGACAGTGCTGTTTCCTTAACATGATCGGCTTTCCTTAGCAGGAGAGGCCCATCCAGATTCTGAAATTCAGCTCCGGGAGCCTGGCGATTTCTGCCTCTCTTTTTCTGCCTAATGGTGTGACCTTGTCATGGCTCTTATGTGCTTTTTTGTTTATTTAATTCGACATGTAAGTGATAAATCTACTATTCTCCTCTCAAAATTGTACACAGTCATCCTCTTTATAGCTAAATTAACTTAGAAAGTTGGGTATCGAACCCTGGGCCCATCTGTTTTTCTTGAATAGTAATCATAGACGCTCCTGGTGGTAGTAATTAATGAAGACAGCGTTGGCGTAGGAGGGCACAAAATATTTCCATCAAAATAGCACATTTTTGGCGGCTTTGCTTGCACTGTAATCAAATGATTTTAGACTGTCTTTGATAAAGTCCTTCGTCTTCAGCTATTAACAGTGGAGGAGGGCATCACACATAAAATTCATTCCCCACGGCGGGGACTGCTAACGGCCACAATGCAAATGTATGTGGCTTTAAGAATAGGAAATGCTGTGTGGTCAAATGGCGCTTATGATAAACCTGCACTGCCTCATGGTGCAGTGAGGTCCACAGCAGTGAACAAACGTTGATGACGCGTGGACCGTGTGTTAGGCCCCTGAGTAAATGCTGCGGGTACAGCGGTCGGTGACAGAGACTCCGTCCGGACATCGGCGTCCTGGTGGGGTCTGGTGAGTTGAGCCGAAGAGCAGGCAGGAGACCGCAGCAGCACAAATCTTGCAGCACTGAGTGGAGGGCGGAGAGAATCTGCCCCCACGTCTCTCCCTTCCCCAGATGCTGCTCTTTCTACTCAGCAAACACCTTGCGACGTTACATTTGAGAAAAGGCAAAGGACGTGAAAGTCCATTTCCATCCGGCGACAAGAAGAGGGGGTATAAGCCGCTGACCGGTGGTCTGTCCGGCCGCGTTCGTCCCTCCGCCGGCCGTGGGTGTGAGTGCCCTCTTTGGAGGAGTCTGCTGATGGACAAGCGTGGCCCAGTTTGTGGCGGGAGATCTGGGAGCTAGTTTAGACACTCCCAGCCCCTCCAACACGGATATGTTCCATCACTAAATTGGCATGATTGCTGGGTTTTTGCAATCTCGAGAAAGTGTAAGTTAATGGATGAAATTTTCTCAATTTGAAGCTTTCCTTGGCCAACATCTTTCTGCCTGTCTGCACCTGCTGCCGCTTGTCGGCTGGTGAGAGCTAGCTGATAGGAAACCCAATGACTCCGCGGCCCGCGCCAGTTAACGCACAGAGCCAATCACTTGCGATTCAACCGCGTGTTTGTCTGTGGGCGAGTGTTTGGGCTCATAATGTTATATTGTGACATGCAGTAGAGCCGTACTTCTGCCTGGGACTGTCTCTGGAATTCAGTGTATCAATATTTCATGGTGCTCTACGGAGAGTATAATAACTTCCAAGTGCTCTGTCATTACGGACTCTTTGTGAAAGATAAGAAAGTATTGGTTTTGTGGCTGGTACGGCAGATGTGCAAATCACATCCTCTGGTGTACACACCCTGCTACCCCCAACCACAGCCAAACCCGGGAGGGGGCGGGGCCCAGTGGGGCCCTTGTCCCACATTTCTGGACAGATAAATACACACACGTGTGTGTGTGTGTGTGTGTGTATACAGATCTCCAGGTCATCAGGGAATACTATGCCCACCCGAGGGAGAAGAAACTGTTCATGGAGGGTGCGCATTCAGCCGTATTCTACAGTGAGCGGTGTCTTGGTCAGCTTGGGCTGCTGTGACGAAGAACCAGAGACCCAGGGCTTGAGCCATGGACATTTATTTCTCACAGTTCTGGAGGCTGTGGGGTCAGGGTCAGGGCCAGCTGTTTGGTTTCTGGTGAGGCTCGTGTCCCGGCCACAGACAGCTATCCCTGCTGGCTGTGCCGCGGATGGCAGAGAGAGAGAGAGAGAGAGAGAGAGAGAGAGAGAGAGAGTTCTCTACTGCTTCTCTGGAGGACATTAATCCCGTCATGGATTAAACCCTCCCCCATGGAACCCAAGTCATCTCCCAAAGGCCCCCCGACCCCAAACACTGTCACATTGGGGTTAGGGCTTCAACTTACAAGTTCGGGGGGATTCCTGTACCTCATCAGAAAGGCAACCACCCCCCACCCCCCTCTCAGTTCCTGCCCCTATAACTTCTCTCTTCCACAGGATAAGGATGAACAGCCAGGTCCAGGAGCTGGGCCAGATATTCAGGTTCGTGGCCCAATTTGATCTGTTGAAAAAGGCCACCCATCGGAATTCAGTGTTTGCCAAGTGACTACTAAGTTCCCACTTTATTCCCCTCTCCGGAATTCTTCTTCCTTTGTCAGTCTGGAAGAGAAAGAGGTCACAACGCTGGACTTAACTCCCCAAATTCTTAACACCAACCATTCTCTTTCTCTTCTACCAGAGCCTATAACATCGTTACGTGCCAGGTCGTGGCCACCGGCCTCAGTCCAGTGCTTTCTGTGCTCCATGCTCCAGTGGAGGCCACCAGCAAGCTGCCACAACTCGGTTCAGTAGGCTCCTTCGTCCTCTGGGTGTCTGAGTTTTCTCCATCACGCAGCACTACGGGCCGCTCCCTTGACTAGCCCTTCCCTCTTCCCTTCACCCCCACACAGTGTCACCCCAGAACCACCTACCTCTGTGACCACAAGTGTTTGTTCGCTGGGTCCTCTTCTTCCGTGTTCCCTTTCGAGCCACTGCCCATCACCTCTGGTCCCTTCTCACTCCCTGCTCTCCCAAGGTGTTCCTATCCCTTTAACACCTGTGTGCGAGTGGTCCCCAAACCACACCGGAAGCCCGGGTGTCTCCGTGGAGCTCCAGGCCAATTTTCCTGCTTATCTACTATATGTCCCTAACTGGTGTCCCCAGGTACCCCTAGTGAACATGTCCACAATGGAATCTTCAACAACTTACCTACCTCCTCCCAGTTTCTTCTCCTCCTGCATTCAGTGATGATGGTGGTGATGATGGTGAAGGAGATGATGGTGATGGTGGTGATGGTGATGGTAATGATAGTGGTGATGGTGATGATGATGATGATATTAATTAAGATGAAGGAGGAGAAGAAGGAAGCAAATAATCATTGACACCATCTTCCAGCACAATTCTAAGTGCTCTGTGGGCTAAATCCCTGAGTCCTTCCAGCAGCTCTATCTTCCCTTCACAGAGAAATGGAGGCAAGAGAGATGGAGTCACTTGCCCTGCATCACCTAACCAGAAGTGGAAGTGCCAGGCCCCGACCCAGAGAAACCAGTTCTGAACGCCACCTCGCACACTACTCCCTACCTCACAGCCGGACGCATGAGAGGGGGTCCACATGCCTCCTGCAGTCTCCACGTGCCATCAGCCACCAACTGGGCTTTATCTGTGTGCTGAGGACGGAGGGCCGTGGAGAGGGCAGAGAAAGGCTCAGACTCTACAACATGGTAAGTATGTGAACAATATATGAATATATTACACATTACTCATAGTTTTTAAAGATCCTGATGTCCCAGTCTGGGACTTCATGTCCTATTTCTGGGTATCCTTCAGACCTTTATTCTGGAAAGCGTGGCTGATAGAGGCCATGGCATGCAAACAGGGCTTCAGTAGCAGGTAGGAGTCAGGACTCGTGCTTATGGGAAGTGAGGGGTGCCTTTCTCACGGCCAAGACCATTTCCCATAACATGGAATGCAGATGAAGAGTGGAATCTTTTGGAGTCTTCAAACCCCACACAGGCGGGTTCGGCACAGTAGGGTTGTAATACAGGTAATGTCGCCTTGCTGACGACGTCCTGTTGGAGCGTGGATGATGGGTTCCAGGGAGAGCCCCCCCCGCCGGAGCTAAACCTCCCTCTGAATGAAGAGTGTAGGAAGAATGTCCAGTTTACATCATAATATTTGAGACTGAGTATCGTGAGCACGTCCCAGAGGTTGATTTTGCTAAGTAAATGTTATAGGTATGAAGGCAAAAGTGAGTTTGTTTGAAAGTTAGTCTTTGTAGGAAGAATTTCATAAAGTCTTCCCCAATATTTGAGGAACAAATACAGTTGTTCTTTCTTACAACCTGAGCCGCTTTCCGTTCCGGCAGTGTAGGTCGAGCGAGGGCACTGTACCAGGTGCCACGCAGCCGCTGAGAACACGGTGGCAGGGGACGGAAACCGGCAGGAACTGTCACCTCAAACCACTGGGAGACAGAGTTGGGGAGAACAAGGAAGCAGAAAAGTCGAACAGTCGCACGTCGTGAAGTGTCAGAAAGGAAGCAAAAACATGGGCCTAATGTAAAACATAGTTCACAGGATCTCTGTAGGAGCAATCAAGAAAGACTTCCCTGAGGAGGTGACATGGAAACTGAGCCCTAAACATTGAAGAGAGGCATGGACACTCATCCCCCACATCCATCTACCCAGCCACCTGCCCTGGGATGGGCACGGCATGTTGCCTTCTCTCTGCTCGATCTCCTTTTATACTCGTCTTCCTGGGTCCGCCGACCACGCAGACTGTATTTCTCAGTGATCAATTAAGTCATTCCAAAACCTTAGGACAAATTCACCTGAGTGCTCTCTCCCCTGTTGCCAAAATGGTAGACCCAGTTTAAAAAGTAGACTAATGACGTGAATAGACATGTCTCCAAAGGAGATGTAAAAGCAGCCACCAAGCACATGGAAGGATGCTCAGCCTCCTGGGCCATCAGGGAAATGCAATTCAAAACCACAGGGAGGTGAGCCCTGCACCCCCACCAGGACGGCTAGAAAAACCAATGTAAGTGCTGGCGAGGACGCGGAGAGAGTGGAACCCTCGTTCACTGCTGCTGCGGATGCAAAATGGTGCGGCCACTGTGGAAATAGCATGAAACGTCCTCAAAAGGTTAAAAATACAGTTAGTGCAGGACCCGGCGTTTCCATTCCTGGTAATACGCCCCAGAGAAATAAAAACATTGTACATGCGTATTCATAGCAACAGCGTTCAGAATAGCCAAGGAGTAGAAACAACCCCAGTCGTTCACTGCAGATGAGCGGATGAAGGAAATGTGGGCTGTTTGTACCTGGAATGTTTTCCTGCCTCAAAAATGAACCAAGTGCTGACATCTGAATGGATGGCCCTTGAACACGCAATGGCAAGTGAACGGAGCCAGTCACAAAAGATCGCGTAGCATACAATTCCACGTACGGGAAACTTGAGAACAGGCCGATCCACAGAGACAAAAAGGGGGTTGGCGGCTGCCCGGGGCTGAGGGGCGGGGAGGAGGGGAGGATCCCCGGGAAAGGTGCAGAGCTTCTTCTGGAGAGTGACAAAAAGACTCTGAAATTGCTTGTGGCGATGGCTCCACGCCCTTATGAGTACACCAAACTGCACACGTTAGTTGGGTGAGTCACATGGTGTGTGAGGCATGTCACCGTCAAGCGGTGGCTCGGAATGAACCCACACTAGGAGACGGAGACCTGGAATGCAGGGCGGGCCACTGGCACTGAGGAAGGGAGTCTTGTCTCCCCGACGCCCCTTCACCCTGGCGGAGGTCTCTTCCCGCGGCTGTCCAAGAGGAAGCGCCGCGCGCGCAGTGGGCCCGCACAGCAGCAACACACGGAGACACCTGCTGCCGGCGGCGAGACACCACCTCTGCCTACACTGGGAAACAACAAACGGCCTCTTGGCTTTACCTCGATGTGATGTTCATTACCCTCACCAAAAAAGGATTTTTTTAAAAAGTGCCGTAAACAACTGTTTCAGGAGCTCCAAAATCAGAAGTCTCGCTGAGTGGACCTGGACGTGAGCTGCGAGGGAATGAGAAAAAGGTTACCCGTCCCCTTAATCTAAACTGCGTCCTTACCAGCAACTGTGTGAGTCAGGCCTCTTTCCAAAGGGACAGGACCTGAACCCAAACCAGCCGTGCGAAGGGACAGAGCAGGGAGTAGAAAGTCTTGGCTGACGTTCCAGGGCATCCAAGGGTGGCCATCATTCCTGGGTCCCGGGACTCCGAGCCTGAGCGCTCCTGACCCGCTGTCCCTTTCTGGCCCTGATTCTCTCTGGGCACTCGCCGTGCTCCCTCCTGCCTTGGAGGCCCTTCCTCAGGGTGAGAAAGGCGGGCGCTGATGGCTCTGGTCCAAGACACAGCCAAGAGCAAGCTGTCTGCCTGACTCGGTCACATCAGGATATGGGCTCTGATCAGTCTGCCTTTGGTGATGTGCCTGTCCCTGAGCCAGCCACCATTTCTGGAAGGACACGCACGGACTGGCCCAGCCTGGTCTGCATGCCACCCCAGTCCCAGTGTTGGGGTGAGCGTGGGGACCTAGGACTGACAGTCCCGGAAGTCTGCGTGTCCTGGCAGAGGGGTCGCCCCAAGGTGAGGGGAGTCTGTCACCGGAAGGGAGACGGGAACGCATGCTGAGCAGTGGCCCTGGCCGCGCAGGACCATCGTGGGCAGGAGGCTTCGCCGCTGGGTTCTGGGGCAGAGCCAGGCACAGCCGCCCTCAAGAGGGGTCCCAGCCTGCACCCTAGTGCCCTGCAGCGGGGGAGGCCCCTGGAGCGTGCCGCATAGCTCTTCGACGGTCTCACAATGTTGCCCCCGGAGCCTCCCGCTTCTTCTGGAACGGTTTCCCATCCCGGGAGCACGGCAGACGTTTGAGGAGTCATAAAAGCAAATGAGGAACGCCATTCACACCGCCGTCTGAGAACAACTAGATTAGACACCGCAGTGCGCTCCATCGAGCCTTTCGAATGGCGCCATCGAATAAGATGTTTATGGCTCCGAAAGCACTCGCAGGACGTCTGCTCTTGCGGCGAACTGCGGTTTCATGCAAAGGCTTTGTGCTACCAGCTGGCGTGTTGTGGAGCCGCTGCTGGGTGTCTCCGACCCAGGCCCTTCAATCAGAGGTCCGTTCTACCCTGAACAATGGCTGGCCGCCTGCCGCGTGGGCTGGCCGGGCTGGGAAGCACGTGGAAGAATAATCGCCTGAGTCAGGTTTCTTTCCGTCCAAAACACTTTGTCGACCTGGTTGAAGAGAGAAGGTCTCTGAATTATCACCCAGGTCCAGGGGGGTCGGAAAGCGGCACGTGTGTGTGCGAGTCCGTCGTCCTTGTCCTGACCGAATTCGCTAAGCGCAGAGGTGGCTGAGCTCAGGGTCTGGACGACCGACTGTGACTTTGAACTAGGGCCCAGTGAGCCCACCGGTGCCGGGACCAAGGAAAAGAACCACGTGCCAGGGAGTGCAGACAAGATGCCCCCTGAGCTGGAGGAGACGCTCGATGCCCAAGTTCACTGAGGAAAGGGGTCCTTCTGCTGTGTCCAGCCATGTCAGTGCCTCTGGGAGCCGAGGGGACTTGGGAACACGTCTGCATCACCGAGAGCTGCTGACAACGACAAGGAGCCAGAAGACCAGGACCCGACAGGAGTCGGAAGAAGCTGCCAGCGCAGGGCTTCTGGGGCCATGCAAAGACAGGCTGACCTCAGGGACACGCAGGCATGCAACGTCCCCAAGCATGGTCTGGTCCAGAAGAGCCGAGCCACCCTGAGGCCGTTACAGCTTGCTTTGGGAAACAGGAGGGCCCCATGGGGGAGACACCACTCCACACTGCGTGGGAGGATCCCCCAGAGTGGAGGGCGACCCTTGTCCTTCTGGAACCTCCGCTGCGCCAGCCCAGCCCCTGGTCCCGGAGGCTGAGAGGACTTCGAGGAGCTCACGGAGGGCCTCCTATAGGTGGGAGCCGTCCGTTAATCACACAGTGCAGGGGCTGCCTCCCGACGCAGCCCTGCAAAGGCGCCCCATGCCCCTCTTACAGGTAAAACTAAACCTGGCCAGAGGAGACGCAGGCACCAGGCTGCATGCAACACCGAGGTTGGCAGTGTTGTGAGATCCACGGGGTCCTCTGGCCCATCCGCTCCACCTTGGCGTTCACCTCTGGCCGCAGCCCTGCACTTCCTGCTTCTCCCTTATTTAGTCACGGTCAAGTCTGGCCACGTCTCTGTTCCCATCGCCCCTTCCTGGGTTTGGACCCCTGTCTCGGCTCCTCTGGACAAGGACACTCTCGGTCTCGTCCCCCATCCTTCACTTGGCAGCCGGAGTTCCCTTCCAAACCCGAACCTGACGGGGCAGCCCGTCTACCCTGCCCTTCAGATCAAGTGCGAAGTCCTTTAAGCTCTGGACCTTGTAGATGCTCCCCCACCCCCGCCCCACCCCCATTCCCCACACTGCCGACCTGAGCCACCCTCCGCCCGGCCCCACATGCCGCCAGCCAGAGCGCATCACGTGTGTTGTCCCCCCTGTTTCCAATGCCCCCCTTCCAGCACCTGCTTTCTCCCAGTCCTGTGACCTTCTGTGTACCCCTCACCTTGGTCTTGTTACCCCACCCTCCTCAGGCCTCCTCGTCCAGGATCCTGTTGGCTTTAGCACATTGGTAACGTGTATCACACTCTGTTGGATTTGCCTTTTGTTTGGGGAAGGCAAATCTTAGTGTCTGTGACCCAGAAGCACAAAGGTGCCCAGGGCCATCTGAGCACATGTTAACCCGTGGCTCACACCTCAGAGCGCTGAACCTGGGCGGCCAGGGGCGTGTTGACTTCCCCGATCGCTTGAGAGTAGGGGCTGTGTCCCTGTCTCTGTCTCCTGGTCAGCACTTACAAGACTGAGATACATAGAGAGAGGGAACCCAAAAACTCCCCCAGAAGGAACTAGCAGTGCAGACTTCCCTGATAGGTGAGTGTTCTAGGAACCCGTCCACGTCAGTGACCAGCTGGTGTTGTTGTGAGAGGCTGTGTTCGGCTTCAGCGACTTTGTTTTGAAGATTCTTTCAATGTGTTGGCCTCTCCCAGGAGGGACCGGAGACCCTGACACCCCAGGCTGACTAGGTCCCAGTGGAAGGAACAGGCGGGCTCCGTCTGCCTTCTAGTGGAGTGCTGCGTTCTAGTGCATGGCGTACATTAACCCTCGCCGTCTGCCAACATGGGAAGCAATGCTGATTTTTTGTGTTTTTCTTCCTTAAAGAACAAAGCCGCTGGTTTATGAACTAAATCTTCACGACCAATTTTCGCTCTGTATTGTGATCATAACACCTGACTCCGTGATTAACATGCTGTCAGTTACCTGACTTTACTGTGAAGCACAGAAGTTTAATCATGTGATGAAAAGCTTTTATGAAACTTCCGTGGGAAAGAGGGCCGCTGAGGGGAAGAGCTGTACCTCCTCAGAGCCCCTGCGTCCCAGCCCCCGGGTCCCCAGCTCACTGTGGGGAGTGGTTCGGGCGCTCCATGCGGGGCTCCCTCAGGGGTTTAGTCTGAGAGAGCCTCTTTCTGCCCCTGAGGGCACAGCAACCAGGCACCCCATGGTGGAAAAGGAGGAACCTCTCTAGGCATAAAGGGCTCTGCCCTTCAGGGGAGTCAGGAGCCCAAACTCTCCACGTGGTGCCTCCCTACCCCGATGGGACTCTTCCCAGCGCTCCTCCCGTCCCCCATCACCACCCACCCACTGGCCCCGCAGAGCCTTCCCGACTCCAGTCCCCTCATCTGTTCCATAACCAACTCTCAGCAAGCAGCCAACCAGGGAGGCCTGCGGGCAGCAGGAGGGCAGAACGAGTGACGGAGACCAGGCAGGGAAGGAGCGGGCAGTTGGAGAAAGGCCAGGGGCTGACTCAAGAGGGATGGGCAACTGGGGGCAAGTGGGAGCTGGGACATGCAGGGAGGGGCTTGGGGAGGGCTGCTGAGCAGCGGGAGGGGCCCTGTGTAGTTCTTCAGGGGGCACAGGTGAGGCTGGGATTTGTTACTTTTTCTTTTGAATTTTATTTATTGACTTGAGAGAGAGAAACATCAGTTTGTTGTTCCACTTGTTGATGTATCATTGGTTGACTCTGTGTGCTCTGACTGGGGATCGAACCCGCAACCCTGGCGCATCGGGAGGCCTTCTAAATGGAGCGTGAACTTGTGTAGACACCGACCACGTGAGGCTCACTTCTCCACCTAGGTTACATGCTGTCATCTTCCCCACACTCGTGCCCGGGACGTGGACACGTCAAACCTCCCCTTCTCTTCCTCCTCATACATAACCCACCCGTCCTCAGTGTGAGCAGGTGCACCTCATCTCTTAGTAGAATCCCAGGCCACACTTAGTCACCTTGTCTCCTTAGTCTTCTCCGGTCTGTTTGTTTGTCTCTCCCCGTCCTTGATGCTTCTGAAGTGTGCCGGTCGGTTGCTTTGTAGAAGGTCCCGTGATCTGCGCCTGTCCCACGTTTTCTCACTCTGACCAGGGAGCTATGCGCTGTTGGAACGCAGGCCCCGGAGGGGATGGCCCTTCTCCGTGTCAGGTCGGGGTACCTGCCCGCCCACGGGGGTTGTGGGGGCTGTGTGGGGGCCTCCTACGTTTTGGACTCAAGTCATTTCCACATGGGCGACAGGCAGCCTGGATACCAGCCTTCACCTGGGGCAGGGCCTGGGCTGCCCTGCAGGACAGGTGCGAACCGTCCTTTGTCACCCGGTCTTGAGGAGGGACGGGGAAGGTGAAGGAGGAAGGGGGACCCATGGAGGAGCCGCCACAGCATGGGGGCAGACCAGGCACTCAGGGGCCACGGAGCAGCAACCATGCCCAACCAGTGGGGGTGTTTCTGTATTTTAGTTATCGGCACGGCCCTCGCGACATTGTGATCCATAGTGAGAAATATGTACTTGGTCTTCCTCCCTGTTTCTGCCACAGAATTTTTAAGCCATTAAATTTTTTAAGTGACGAGGGTCATAAAGTTGTCCTTTTTTATGTTGGTGAGGTTACTCTGGGAAAATCCCTAGGCAACCTCAGGAGGGGGGCTGGTTTCTGGGGGTCCAGCCACGTGGTGGAGGGGGCGCTTTCAGCCCCACCCTCGGACTCTGGGGTCAAGGGAAGGACTGGGGGTCGAATTAGTCACTGATGGCCAATGACATGATGCATCATGCCTGTATAATGAGGCCTCCAGGAAACCCAAAGGACAGAGGTCAGAGGGCATGGACGCTCCATGACCTTCCCCGAGGCTGGCCCTGCGCACCTCCTCTTCTGCCTGTTCCTCGGGGATAGCTGTGTACGATAAATGGGTCGTTTAGTAAGGACCCATTTCTCTGGGTTCTGTGATCCTCTCGAGCAAACGGATGGAAGCCAAGGAAGAGGCTGTTGGAGGCTCCACGCGCAGCCGGTCGGCTGGATGCCCAGCTGACGGGGTGGACCAGCAGCTGGCTCCTGCAGCGGGCGGGGCGCTCCAGGTAGGTGCCGTCAGAACTGAGTTGCCTTGTAGGACACCTTGCTGGTTTTGGAGAATTGATTGGATGTATGGGGACCACCTGCCCCCATCGGAATTGAGGACAGAATTGTTAGCCATACATATACATGGCACCCGAATATCAGCCTCCCTGTAAACACCGTAGAGGACCAGCCCCCCCACAGACCGGACACTGACAGTGACTAGTGCAGTCACGGGAACCTTCCAGCCGAGAGCCCGGACTCAGGAGCTGGCTTCGGAACCGCACTCGAATCCCGTTTCTGGTGCAGACTGGCTGCAGACTCCTAGTCAGGTTGCTTGACCTCTCTGAGCCTCCATTTCCTCGGAAGAAAGGGGCAATGAGGGCGCCCACTTCCCTCACTGTGCACGTGATAGGACCCGGGGGACACTCTCGGCATGGTGCCTGGCATGTGGCGCATGCTCAGCAGGTGTTCGCACGGCGGAGGCTGCTCCTTCCAGTGCTGAGCACAAGCCACCCTCAGTAATCAAGAAGACAATGTTAGCGGCTGTTTCCTCTGCCATCGAGAGTTTTTCCTCCTGTCCTTCCAGAATCAGCAAACGTTCACAGAACCCAGTGTCTGCCCTGGCATGGGGACGGGGGACTGCTACTCCATCAAGATGATGCAGCGAAAAGAGATGCAGAGCTTGACCCAGCTACTAGTCACCCGGCGTATTTCACAGAGCGATCGGCTTGGCGTGAAGCGGTGAGACCCTGAAATTTTGCTTTGCTTTGTCTTTATGAAGCCAGGAGCACGGACCGCACAGGAGAAATTTGGTGGCTGCCGGCATGATTCGGTGGGTTATGGATTTGCTTTCACGCCGAGAATACCTTGGCCGCAGTCCTGAGGTTTGCACCACCTGCGATTGTACCCACAGAACAAGGGAGGCTAAAGCCACCTTAGTGATAATTGTTGGGTAAAGCTGTTCTGCATGACAGACAGCTGAAACCCAGAAAGGCAAGGTGGCCTCCCAAGGCCGCAGGCAGAGCTGGGTGCCCGGTCCGGGCCCTGCTCCCTTTCAGACGCGGGTCCACTCTGCCTGAGGTGGGAGCTGTGGGCAGCTGACTCGAGTCCTTAGCCGACTTGTGTGTTGTGTGCCTGTGTTTCAGCCAGCAGCCTCTGACCCGGGGAGCAGAGAGACTTGTGACAGGGCAGTTTCCACAAAAGTGAAGTCATTTTCTTGCCAGCACAGCCAGGATCAGCACACTGTAGGTGAGAAACTGTGAGCTGCTGAGCTGAGTCTGGAGTTTGGGATCGAGGCCTCCTCTTAGGGCAATCAAGGAAGACTTCCTGGAAGAGGCAGTGTCTTAGCTTGGGCTGCTGTAACAGAATCCCCTAGACTAGCGGCTTATACCACAGACATTTATATGTCACAGTTCTGGGGGCTGAAAGTCCAGGATGGGGGGCCAGCATGGTGGGGTGCTTGAGGGTGGCCCTCCTCCTGGTTGACAGGTGGCCATCTTCTCACTGTGGCCTCACCTGATGGAGTAAGAGGAAGCCAATGCTCTTGCCTCTTTCATACGGGCACTAACCCCACTCAGGAGGGTCCTCCTCCTGCTGATTACCACCCAGAGGCCCCCCTCCCCCACCGCCACAGAGGGAGTTAGAACGCTCACTGTGAATTCGGGGACAGCCCATCCAGCCTGTACGAGGTAGCCCTGGAGCTGGGACTTGGAGGATAAGCAGAATTTTACTTCCTGGACCAGAACAGAGAGGGGGAGATGCTGCAGGCAGAGGAAACGGGGTGCACCAAATGCAAGCTGTGTTGGGGTGTTTGGGTCCCACGCTCCCCCGTGACCGACCGAACGTATTAAAATGCCACACGGGAGTCCCCGGCGAGAACCGTCCACTCCTTGGTTATGGGATTTCAAGGGCTTATCAGACAGTTAATGAGCAAAGATTGTGTACATTTTGTGGTTACAACTTTCACTAATAGGCAGAAGGGGAATTTGAATTTTATCTTCCAGTGTCCATAAAACAGCGTCATGGTACTGTAATTATTAACACAATCATTATAAAACAGTTCAGCTGAATTGAAGAAAGCCGAGACACACGAAGACACGGCGTCTTCTTCCAAGGCAGCTCGGGTCCAGATAAAGGAACCCTTCTAAACGGAGTCTGCTGCTTGGAAACAAAATCCGTGGAGCGCCAATTACCGCGGTCTCTGAAAAGCAATTATTGCTGGCCGCCACCGCTTCCCACCCTGAATTTTAATTTAATTACATCGTCTCTGTTTAAAATGCAGGGCCGTACCAGAAGGTACAGCAATGGAAAAGGAATCTAGGCTGCTGAACAAAAGCATTTTTTGTACCCAAGATAATTAGTCTTGGTCGTCACTGCCTCCAGGAGAGACACGGGCGAGTGAACTCATTAATTTCAAGTGGTCACGGCTGGGAAAGAATTTTAATCTTCAGTCGATCTCGAAGGGAAGAGGCAGAGGGTGAGCTGCGTTCGCCCCTCGCCCTGCTCGCCGCCTGCCAGGGTCTCTTGACGCTAGGCTCGCTTCTCCACGCAGTGTCAAGTCCATGGGCTTATTTTTTCAGCCGTGAATACTGGACCATCGCACTTGACCTCCGACTGCCGCTGACAAGACGGCCACTTGCACACCACGCAGCTTGGCCTCTCGTGGCTCTGGTGCCGGGGACGGAGAGGGGCTGTGGTGGCCCTGCCTGCAGGCCACGCCGTGATGACATCTCCTGCAAAGGCGTGTCCCATCATTGTCACGATCACCGCTTACCTGGTGGCCCTAAAACCCTCCTGTTTCTAAATTTGCCGCCTCCCTGAACGGTGGTGAAGAAGCATCGCATTCTCGGGTAAAAAGTGCCCTTTTGATGATGGGCCTACTGATTTATGCAGATGAGGTGACAGAGGGGTGTGGCCATTAAATGCATTCCTCAAGGTCACCAAGGTGATGGAGGAGGGACTCCTTCCAGGTCGCCCACCTTTCAGTGCATTGAGGCGGGAAGGGATGAGGTCAGCCTTTGGCCTTGCCTTGCTGGGTCCAAGCTCCGCCCCTCTGCCACCTTTTCTTAACCTCGACCAGTCCCTGCTTCTTGGAGTCTCCGCAACAGCATGTCAAATCCCCTGTGTAAATGTCCCTTTAGGAAATCTGGACCTCACCCCAGACCTGGTGGAGCAGAACCTACCACACTGAAATTTCAAAATGCTGCTCTTCGCGTCTCTGTCTCCCTGCGGGGGGAGGAGCTTGATATTTAAATCGAGGAGCCCCTGCGAGCCTCACCGTAGAGTCGTCGCCACCCCAGTCACACCCCTAAGAGTGGACTATGAAAAGCAGTTTCCCCAGGAGGAAACCCAGTGATCTAAAGAGCACCAGGAACAAAGACATATCAGGTTAAATATTCAAAAAACAGAATAAAAGTACTTGCTTTTAGCTACTTACAGTGAAGGATACAGCTATACTAGAATGATTAAAAACAATGAAAAAAAAGGAGCAAAATCAATGCAATCAAGATGTCTTTGCGGAGAAAAAAACTACAGAAAACTAAGTGGGAAACACGGCCCTCCCGCTGTTGTATCCGCCGGCACCTTGTTTCTACCCAGCGGCAGCGCCGAGCTCCTGGCCCTAGTGAAGGAGTCGTTACATTTACACAGTCCTAACATTGCATTCAGCCCTTTGAAGGCAACCGCGAGGCTGGTGTGGCCCCCGGTGACAATGAGTTTGACACCCCTGCTTTAAGAGTACTAAAGAAATGTGTGTCACCGATCACACCACCTGACAGCAGTGCATTTGTGACGGGGTGGGAGAATGATGAAATTCAGTGAGGTTAGAAGAGGGGAAGAAAAAGCTAAGATGCTCAGAAAATGAGAAGAAATCGTGGAAAAGGGATGACTCTAAGCCCCCCTCCAGTTCTCGGTGTTCTTGGTTGCCGCTGCCCGAAGTGGAGCCAGCGCACACATCTGGGGGTGTGGGTGTGGGTACGCTGAGGACACAGGTGTCCGTGCCCAAAGGCACTGGGGAAGCCGACGGAAGGAAACCAGCGTCTCTGTCACAGGACCGCTCGGGGTCATTCACACCTGCACTCTCTCTCCTGCCGGCGGACAATGGGCAGTGCACCGAGCGTTCCTCCAGGTGTGCAGGCCACGTCCTCTTGCTGGACAGCCGGTCCTGACGGTGACGCGGGGTCTCAAAGCACTAACCCGAGTCCCTGCAGCCTCTCTGCTCCGAGGGACTGTGAAGCACCGCCACCTGTGCCTGATGCAGGAAGTGAGAAAACCCAGCGGCTCCAGGTCTGTTGGCTGGATCTACACTCCTGCCCACCCGTGAAACTGCAGCTTCCTTCTGCCTCAGGGCTTCGTGAGCTGGTGTGCAAAGCGAACGGCGATGATGGTGTCAGAGGCAGGCGCCTTTGGTCCTTTACGGAAAAAGGCCGTTTCCACATCGGTAGGTGTTTGAAGTCTTCTTTCTACCTGCACACAGAACAAAAGGCTGAAACCCCCTGGTCACAAGAAGGTCACATCAGAGGCTCATCATAGTCACACAGATGCAATTTCAAGAACGGCTGTTCCATGGGCTTCTGGTGTGTTCATTTCTGGCTCATGTAACTTCCCCAAAGTCACCCAGAGCCAGGTCTTGAGGATGGTCGTGAACTCCCAGGCCTCCGTGCAGGGAAAGCCTGGGCTGGCATGAAGTGGCCATCGGCCAGGTGGGAAAGGGCGACCGAGAGTGGATCAGACGTCCCAGGTGAGGTCGGTGATGGCTCTCAGCCCTGCGTCCCGGGGGGGAAACCACACCCACCAGGCGGAACAAGTGAACGACCCTTTACAGCGGAAGGGATGGCTGGCCGGTGCAACCCAGCGTGACACAGAATTCTGCTCATGGGTTTCCGTCCCCAGATAAGCACTCACTCCAGCTATTTAGGCCCCACTCACGACGGCGGGAGCTCAGCCGTTCACCGTGAACCCGGGGCTGAGTGTTGCCCATCTCGGTGGGCATCGCACCGGGTCTGAAACAAAGGGACACTTCGATGGCGCAAACACACAGGTAACGGAGCAACGACGGCTGAGAACTTCCAAGGTAAAACGCTGGCCCGCTTCCCTTCACCTTTTTTAAGTAAAAGAAATCGATGAGGGTGAAAATGAAATTCCTTCTTTTCAAGAAATGGCGCTGGAACGCTTGGCCGCCCGTGTGCAAAGCCGGAAACCCGAACCCACACCTCGTACCTGCCCAAATCCGTCACAAGACGCACCCTGTGCGAACGTGGGACTGAGAGCCTGCCTGGCCCATCGGCTCTGCCCTGATTTGAGGCAGGTACCCGCCTGGGAACTGCAGGCAGGGCTGGCCAGAGGGGAAAACCACAGAACAGGAAATCCAATGGCACTGTGTGTAGGAGGAGCCCCTCACCGCCGCCAGGGTTAGAGAAAGTGAAGGGAAGCAGCGACATCGATCACTCCTCTCAGACAGGAGAGGAAAATGGCGTGGCAGGCTGCTGCCCCGGGCTGCCGAGCACGAGGAGGTGGCTTCTCTCGTGTGCGGGGTGTGGGGCGGGGGCGGGGGGCGCTAGGTCAGCGAGTCCTCTGATCACACGTGCCAACATGTGACCTGTGCGCTCCTGTAATCTATCGGGCCCTCCTCTGGTCATTGCCTTCAAGGCAGTAACTGCATAACCTTAGGAAAGCATAGGCACATGAGAATTTATTTTGGACTTGTCCATAATGACAAAAAAATTAGAATAAGACCAAACGGATGGGGGGCTGGATTTTTTCAACGACGTGGCGATGGAGCGGAATGCCACTTATGGGTCGTGAGGATGATGGCAGATGCCTATGAGGTGACGGGAAAGCGTGTGCACTGTCATGTGATCAAAACCGGGTGAAGAGCAGCCTGTGTGGTA
Organism: Macrotus californicus; assembly: GCA_007922815.1. Classification (NCBI taxonomy): domain Eukaryota; kingdom Metazoa; phylum Chordata; class Mammalia; order Chiroptera; family Phyllostomidae; genus Macrotus; species Macrotus californicus. Next base: position 12,545 of record VMDR010001306.1, on the reverse strand, counting down.
GGGTCTGCTTCTCATCTAGGACAAATGTGTTCATATGCACGCACAGAGGGGTCTCAGAGGTCCGGTCACCTCATGGGGACCCAGGATAATGAAGGAGGTTTTGTTGTACTTTGGCCAGATGGTTTAAATATTTCGCGAAGCTTCTGCACTATTTAAAGTTCAGAAATCCATTGCCTATTCTTCTGGGAGAAAGGACGCAGGCGGGGAGGGGTGGACCAGAGGCCTCGGGACTGCTGCATCACGGGAGAGTCAGGCCTGCTCAGGCCGCAGTGCAGCTTTGCTTGAACTCAGAGAACCTGTAGACGGGCGGACAGGACATCAAAGGGCTACGGGGAACTGTCACGTGGTCCCCAACGTCACCTGGCGCTGGGTCAGATCCCTACCACTGGGGGATGGTGGCGAACACTAAGAGCAGCCCCTCTTTCTCCTTCCTCTGTCCCCTCCTGCTGTGACGGCTCCCACCCCACCTCAGACCGCCATTTCACTTTGCACTTGACATTTGACAAACTCTTCCTCCGTCTTGTCTCCTCAGGAACCTCCTTGGGATCAGGGTTCGGCGAGCTGCTCTGTGCTCTGCGTCACGGATGGGAGCCTCATCCCAGGCCCGCACGTCACGCCACTACCTTCCCCGAGCCAAGGCTGGGAGTGGGCCCCGAGGGGCTGGGAGGAACCCTTCCCCTGATTCAGCTCAGAGGTGAGGGCTCCGCGACGTGTTGGGTGTATCCAGGGCCCTTGGGAGATGACGGCAAGGGTGTCAGAGCAAATGTAACCATCCAGGCCCGTTCTTACCTCAAAACCCGGGTACGGCCAAGGCATCCAGCCACCAGGGCAGGAACTGACAAACGAAAGCAGCGTCCAGGCAGGGGTTTGCTGGCACCAGCGGGACAAAGGGAACGTCCTTCCTCTGAAACCCGTCCATCCCCCCGGAGCTGACCTCGGGCTAGGATGCGGTTTCTACGGCCGGAGGCATCTAGCTGGAACGTTCCGTGTTTGCTTCTGGTGTGTTCCTTTCTCCTTGCAGCCGCGCTTCCATTTACGGGAGCAGCACACGTTTCCTTCAAAAACAAATGTGTTTCCATTAGAAGCGCTTTGAGGTTATGCTTACAACAAATACGGTGTTTATGTCAAACAAAACCAAATCAAGAACGAGCGACTAGGCAGGAAGGGGAATCCTGTCGGGAGCCTAAGACAGAGCTTGCCTCGGCGGGCCCATCTGTGGGGCATCCCCCGCCTGTGAATTGAAAACCAGGGGAAAGAGGCCGCCAATTAACATCCCTTGGAAGCATCTAGAATGCTTCTAGACATGTGCCTTAGGAATATTATTGGGTAGATAATAGAATAAAACATCACTATTCTCTCAGATAGTACAGAGTGATGGGCAGAAGCAAATATGGCTCAAGAAGGACCTCAGCTTGAGATGTTCTGCCCTCCGAGACGGCAGGGGAGCCCCTGCGGGAACCACTGGGAAACGGGGGTGCTGTCCGCCAATAGGAGCTACGGTCCCAGCCGATGTCCTTGGGGACCTCTGGCAATGTCTGGGCACATTTTGGCTGTCACAGTTTGGGGGTTGGGGCTGAGAGCTGTGCTCGTGGCTTCGAGCGGGCAGAGACCAGGGACATTGACGATCACCCGACAGCGCCAAGGACCGTCCCTGCTGGAAGCACCGCCCACCCCGCCTGCAGCGGAGCAGGTGGAGGAGCCTGGCGCCTGCCACTTACCTGACCTGAGGGCCAAGGCCCCGTTCGACCAAGTTCATGAATCTGTCATGTGAGAGCTGGCACTGCTTATTGGTGACTCGTCCTTTGGTCACCGTTTTCTGCTTGTTCTAGAAAAATTATTTGATTGCAAAGTGTCTTCTGCTTTAGTATTTCATTCAGAGGAGTCTCAGCAAGGAGCGCCCCCTGGTCTTGCGCCGTCCCGCTCTACCTGGACCTGCGGGCCTGTGGCTGCCCGGGTCTCAGTTGTTTCCGTTCAGAAAGGAACCCGGTGTGGCTGGTCCTGACCGACGAGTCTGAGAGTTTGCTTTTCAGCTGTTTAGTCCACTTCGCTGCCGATTTTCCTGCTTGCATCTTCTCGCTTATTTTACCCGTTCACTTGTAATCTGGAGTTTACTTTTACAACCCTTTCTATGATGACGCGCATGTTGCCCCATGCGGCCGTGGGGCGGGACGTGCCGTTCCGAGCCTCCGTCCCTGTTTCTGCAGGCACAGAGGGGCCTGGTCTGACATGGCAGCCACCTTGGTTCAGACCTGGATGCAGGGTCTTCAGGCTCATCACAGGGGTTCATTTTCTGGCCTCTCCCAAATACAAACTTCAGAACATGACCGTCAGTTCACTGAAGGTTTCTGCCACGGGGCAGACGGAGAAGCAGTTTTCTAGAATGGGAGTTGCCCTTGCTTGGTGAAGACTGCTGACTGGTGACACCCCCCAAAACAGAGAAGAATCACATAAGGCCATGCATTACTTTTTTATGAAAGAAAGAACATAGAATCATTTGATTTCTATCCTGGAATTATTTGAGGGCAGGAAGTCTGGGAAACACAAAAACATTACTAATAACTTTCCCCTTACAGAACCTGCCCCGACTAGCCCAGACTCCAGGGCCACCGTCTGTGTCGGGTGGTAGCCCTCTGAAGCCCATTTACCAGCTCTGGTCTTCTACAACGCAAAGCAATTGCAAAACGGAAGGGCCACTCTGGCTAATCTTGCTCCCAAAACACAGGATTTCACGAAGTTATGGAGGAGGGAAAGGGCTCTGGTTGCACCCAAAGCCATCAGCACACGGGACGGAGGACAGCCGGAGGGCAAACATTGAAGAGGAAGCCCACGAGGATGATGACAACAGAGATGCTGCGGAAGAGAAAGACTTTTAACGCCCGGACCGGTGGGCCCCGGGCTCGCCGCAGGGTGAGAGAGCTCAGAACGAGGTGAGAGCTGTGTGTCTCTCCTGCTCACACAGGGAGGGGCCTCACCTCCGAGGACTCGGCGCTCGGCCCCCACTGCCCTCATCCCGGAGTTCGGTGCTCGGCTGCCCGTGCGGCTTCAGTGCTGTTGACTTTGGAATAAAATGCTGTGGTTTCAGCTTCATCTCTCCAGGTGATGCTCCAGTTGAGCGATGCACTGTTTGCTATGGCTTTTGTCCCCGTTTTAACTGTACTCACTTTAAATGCTCCCTTCCCAGCACCGACAATCTTTGGAAAGCCGTCGCCTCTTGTAACAGAATCTCATAAGCTGATAAGAGTTGAAAGACGTTTCAGAAGCCACCGAGTTCACCAGCCTTTTCCAAACGAAGATGTTAAAACTCGATGAGATTGTTACCCGTCTCCAGGTCACAAACGATATAAACATTTTAATGGAGCACAGAATCACCGTCATGAGCCAATAAAATAATCTCCAGATGAAGAATAGCTCTGTTGGAGACCCTTTGGCGGGCATCTGGATCCAAAACCACTTATTCACAGAAGAGCAGCAAGTACAACGATTTCGCCACATCTTTCTGGTCTCTGTTTCCAGCGGTGGGCCCAAGCGGCAGGAGCCACGGATGCCCCGCCTCTCCCTTCCTCTTCCTGGTCCTTCTCTGCTGCTCCGGAAGGTCCGCATCAGCTCCCTGTTTATTTGCTTCCTCCTTCACGTTCTGTCGTCCGTGACGGGTCCCTGTGCGATCATTTCAAATCACCAGCAGGCCCTCTCGATGATGTTTTCCACCACCCCAGAGTGGATTCGGTCCCGATGGGACAAACCCTCGCTGTCTGGGGCAGGGAACCACATGGCGGCCCCTTCCCCTCACACCCTGAGGACGCTGCTGAGGCCACCGAGGATGCTGCTGGGGCCACCGTGTCCACAGACACCCTTCTCCTGGCCTCCACCCCTCAGTGCCCTTCCTCCCCAGCACCAGCTTCTCCAGCTGGTGACCCGTGGCCCACAGACATGTTTTTTCCCCAAACCTATGTGATTTTCAAAAAATCTGAATCGGTGGCCAGCTTCAAAAACTGAAGTGTTTACCTAAACCCTCATCTCTAGCTTCTCTTGAAGAAAGGGGTGGAGCCCCTAGCATTGCTGCCCTCCGCACCCGTGGGCTAAAGCCTGGTAACAAACGCCCCTTTTCAGGGAACATCTTGGCCACGTGCCTCTGTCCCAGCATCCCTCTTGTCCCTGCAGGGGCAGAACGTCCGTGCTGTTTGGTCTTTCGCTGGTCTTTCTCTGTGGTGACGTTGAGGTGACGCATTTCACTTACCCACGTTCCTACAGAAAGTGTGGAAATGGAAGGCAGGGCCGCATGTGTCACAGGCAATGCGTGGGAGTCTTCTCACACTTGTTTCACACGAAACTCCCATAGGCACGTGGCACGGCAGCCTCTGGTTAGCTGGTCGTTCTGCCCTCACCCAGTGTTTGGGTCAGCCAGGGCTCTCCAGGAGAACGGAGCCGACGGGGTCTGCCTCTCAGGGAAGAGGCTTGTTGTAAGGCAATGGCTCGCCCAGTTATGGAGGCTGAGCCGTCCTGTGTCTGCCATCTGTGAGCTGGAGACCAGGGAGGCTGGGGCAAGGGGAGCCCATGGTGCAAGTAGCCGTCCGGGTGTGAAGGCACCAGGGACGTCAAGGGCAGGAGACCAATGTCCCAGCCCAGGCAGTCAGGCAGGGCCAGTTCCTCCTTCCTCTTCAGCTTGGACGATGCCACCCACACTGGGGACGGCCACCCGGTTTCCTCCGCCCCGCAATTCAAGGCTCCCCTCACCTGGACACACCCTCAGAGACACCCCCAGCTACCTGGGCACCAAGGGGCAGACACACTTGCCCATCCCCAGGGTTCTTGCTGTGGGGACAAAGTGTGTGACTTCATCCATGAGTGATGGCCGAAGAGAAGTGTGGGTGACTTCACGGACCAAGGGAGCTGCCGGTGGGGATATCCCAGCAGCGTCTGGGAGCACACTCCCCGACTCTTGATGCCAAGGGCTCTTTGTGCTGGACTCCCAGGGATACGAGTTTCAGAGCATTTCCTCCCAGTCCCAGGCCATTCCCAGGGAGGCTTGGGTTCTGCCAGGAATGTGCATGTGGAGAGGACCAGGCAACCCAGGCACTGCCCTCCTGTCCAGTGTGCAGAGCCATCCCGGATTTGCTGGCGCCCTCCCCGCCGATTTCCCCCCTCCTCGTTGGACACTCGTCCTGAGGATGCCTCGCGCTATCGCAGGCTGATTTAGCTTCAATGGAAATGCTCTCCTGCTTGTCATGATAAGAGCAGACTAATGTCTCTTTCCTCTTCCCAAATAGAGAAATCTCGAGACTCGGTGAAGCCGCTGATAGCGGCCCCCAGCTCCCAGCAGGCACGCTGGACGTCTGCCTGGCACCCTGCCTTTGGGGGGCGGCACGGAGGAGCTGCAAGGTCAAGCCCCTAATCAACGCTCTAGCAAAATGTGTTTAAATCCAGCCCATAACCTTCGGGATGCCAGCCTAAAGAAGAGAGTCTAAAGCTCTCTGGCATGTTTATATCTGACCTTCATCTATTAACCTCCAGGAACGGTAATGAAGCTTGCCCTCCAGAGAGACGATATTATCTACTTCAGGAGAAATCTATATAATGAATAAGTAATAAGCACATTTTTAAATAAAATGAAAGTCCTGGGGGCTCTTTGGGAAAAAAAAAATGAAGATTGCTGTTTGGGAATGTGTTCACCCTATAACTGTGTAAATGGTAATTAGCGCCCGACTTCTGAGCCAGAACGTTCCTTCCCGACTAAACGATGCACCGGGAAGCAGGCACACCGCCACTGCGGAAATCTGCCGTGGCCACCATCGACCGGCTAGGGACGTCTGGAATCTTCTTGTAACCAGCTGCGTTAAAGGGCCCTTGGAACAACATCAAACAGCCGTGAGGACACGTGGAAAGGGGGCGGAACAGATCGAAGGGAAGCAGCTATGATCAAAACCCTTTGTCCTGAGTCATCCGTGGGACCAGGAAGGGACGGGCGGCATTCACAGCAGTGAGGGGGCCCATGTGTGTTTGCACACCTGTGTCTACTGGGTAAGACAAACAGAGTGAGCGGGCTTATTAGTGCCTTGCTTGGCCCAGTCGGCCCCCCACCCCCTCCACCTCCTCTGCAGGAAATCTGAGACTCCTCCCCACATTCAAGGCTCACCCCCATCTACCTGGCTTTTGCTTCTGTGTTTTAAACAGAGTCCCCACCACTCCCCTGAGGAAGGGGTAGTGCCGAGGGGTTACGGGTCTGGGTTCCTTTCTGAATCTGCCACTCACTAGCCATGGGCTGTGATTGCTCATTTCTCCTAGCCTCGAAGTCTCTGTTTGTAAGGGGAGTAGGGTCATTCATCGTGGACTCAAAGGAGCGCTAAGGGAGACAGGCTGTGTCATGTGATGACCTTCCCCTTGACCTCAGGAGGCATACCTGGAATGTGGGCCGTCATGGAGGTAAATGTCCCTTCCCTCAGTTCCCTGCCAGTGAGTGTGACCCGCCCTGGAGCTCTTCTCTGAGTCAGTCCTTCCCCCCTCTTCAAGTTCCCCTCCACCCTGCAGGTCCCTCTCCATAAAGCTCCCCACCTCCCTGCCTCCCTGCCTCCCCGCCCCCTCAGGTTCCCTGGAAGATGCACCCTCAGCAGTGGACCGCGGCTCTCTGGGATGGAAAGCATGCCCCAGCCGTCTTTGTTGTGGTCACTGTGCCAACCCGCTGTCCAGAGGGGCTGCCTCGGTGCTTAGGTGATGGGAGGCACAGAGAGAGGGAAGGGGAAATGAGGGGCACGAGTGAGAGCCAGAGGCAGAGGGCCCTGGGAGGTGCAACACACACAGCCAGAAGCAGCGAGGAGGCGAGGAAGGGCTGGTGAGCAGGGGTGTGAGTGGCTCTGTTGTCGCCTGCCGGCTGCTGCCAGCCCTGCGGAGGGGTCTCTGCTGGAACGCAGCCTCTCTGTGCAAACAACATCCCCACGTGGTCACCGGGGAACGTGCAGCGCCCGCTGAGTGCAGACTCAGAGCCGGGGGCGGAGGCGGGCGCGCGCCCCCTGGCGGTGCGCTGCTCTCGTGAAGCCTCGGACGCAAGGACCTCAGGCTCCTGCGACTCCGCTGCCAGACAGATTGGGGTGGTGAGGACCGGTCTCCCGAGACTCCTGGATTCTAAACGCGACCCCTGGGCCCCCACTTTGCCTGCAGCCAGCCTCGGTCCGGTCCATGGCCATCATTCTCACGATGATGCTGGTTCCCCCGCCCCGCACCTGCGCTCCAGAGTAGTCACGGCCGCTATTTCCTCTAAAAGGTGGATTTGGGGGTGTTTATCTGCTTAGAGCCCTTCTGTTCAAGTCCGGTGATGCTCCTGCAGGGGTGGCTCTGCCTGAGCTGTTTATCACTTGCTGTTCCCACCAGACCTGGAGGGGTCCCCGACGGAGGGGAGGCTGGGCGTGGCCGGGCGTGGCCGGGCCGAAGCGCAGCCAGGGCTCCTGCGGGTGATGGGGCAGATGTGACCTCCCTCGGCCGAGGCTTGGGAGCCAGGACCCCAGCACTGCTCCCGTGTCTGCCCCTTACCAAGAATAACAACAGACCCCGCCCGCGCCCAGGGTCTCCTTCACTCACGTGTAAGAGGTCAAAAGGAATTTTAAAAACTGTTCCTTGGGGAGGGGTGTGGGTCTCTCTCAGAGTCTTGCGGAGGGTGTAGGCCAGGCAAATGGACGCACACAGGGAAGATCCTGGGGTTCAGCCGTGTTTCAGACCGCAGTTCCAGAAAATGATGTACAACCAGGCCCCTTCCGACCTTGGCACTGGATCACTCCACTGGATCATACCCCACTGTGCTGTCCTCTTGGTGACGACCCCCCAGGACCCGTGGTGACCTCAGTAAGGCAGACCACAGCTTAGAACGCTCTTGAGGGGCATTATTAGCACATAACAGCCCCACACAGTGGGAATCACGCCGAGTGCAAAGCCAGGCCCGACTGAGGAGGAAAAGCTTTCACAAACATGTTTAAGCCGACACCCTCTGACGTCTGCCATAGCTTCCCCTGGCCACCCTGGTGCGGCTCCACACAGCAAGGGCGTGGAGGGAGCGTCTGACCAGGGGCCTCCCCTCCACCCTGGCTCTGCCCACCAGCGTAACTGAGCTTATGATTGGACCATCCAATCCTGGCTTTTCAGTGGATTGCTGGGGGCAGGAGGAGAGAGAGCATGTGGGAAATAACAGAAAATAAAGCATTTAGCTCGAGTAACAGGCAGTAGGGGCGAGGGGTGGCGGGAAATCACAAGAGCTGTTATGTACATCTGCATGAATTCATGAAAATCCATTCAAGGTCCTTTTGCCTTGAGAAATGTCACAGGCCTTGGGGCAGGGAAGAAAGAGGGTGAAGGAGAAAGAACAGAAAACTTCAGGCTAGACTGAGGTCACCTTTAACTTCGGACGTTTTGGTGAAGAAGGTGATAACCTTCTACGGCATCACCTGCAGGTCATCTGAGCCGCCAAGCCTATTTCCCCCTTAGCGAGCGCCAGCTGCTGCTCCAGCACGGCGGCCAGCTGGCTCCCTCTCCAAGCCTTTCTTCTTAGGCACATGGCCGGCCTCTCAGTTCTTCCCAGCAACCAGCTACCTGGGGCTCCGAAGATGCTCAAGACCCAGCCTCTACCTCCGACAGTTCCCAGTCTGCAAACTGTCAGGTTCCAGACACCTGTCCCCACACTCCGGCGGCCTCATCTGCACCCTGTCTCATTTCTCACTGCTCTTGTGAAATAATACGGCATCTGGGGTGGGAACCATTGGTGCAGACCGCCCAGCGCGGAGGTGCGGGGGCAGAACCTGCCGTGTTCGGTTGTGTGCTCTTATTACAAATCCTTCAAGCCCGCCGGCTCTCAGGGGTGTGCGGTCGGTCGCGCCCAGCTCTCCTGTCTCGATGTCCATTGCGCATTTGTGCATTTACTTCCCTGAGCTTTAGTGAAAGGCTAGCCTATCAAAGATACCTGAATGGTCTTGTCGACATAAGAAAGGGCCAAACCCGTAAGAACTTTTATGAGTTTATTTGAGCCAAACTGACAACAGTTGCCAGGAAGGAAAACCTCAGCGGACGGAGAGGGCAGCTCCGCAGCTTATCTGACACGTTAGAGTCAGAGGAGGAGGTGTCAGGGGGTGGCAGTCACTGGTGGGCGAAGGGGCGGGAGGAAGCAGAGCGGGGAAACCTCCGGGGTCGGACAGAGTAAAATGGAGAGACGCACACTTCCTTCGTGTTGGCGGGCACGGGACGGTTGGCGATGAATGTGTACGGCACGTGGAGATGGTGTGCGGGGACAGGGTGACGATGAGGGGCTCTGGGGCCTGTGTCCTGGTCAATGGTTGTCCCAAAGGGGCCTGGAAAGGGGTCACTCTGACATCCCAGAGACGTGTCATTGCAGATGCACAGGGACAGGGGACAGGTCAGTCAGGGTGAAGGCTGACCTTGGTCAAGGACGACGCCTGCAGGCCCAGGTCATGACCCCGCCATGACCCGCCCTGAGTTAGGAAGTGTTCATTTCAAACCGTCCCTCGTGGTCACTCTGGCCTCTGAGTCTGTGAGGCCACCGCGCAGGCTGCCCCAGAGCTTGTCAGGCTGAGTGTGTGTCCCCTTCTCGTCCATAGTCTGGACTCTTGCTTTGGGGTTTGTTAGTAACAAAATTCTTCTCAGATGCTGGACCCAAGTCCCTTTCTACGCAAACAGCAGCCCCCTGACCGGCCGAAGGAGCATTAATGCCTGGTGAGAAAGAAGTCCCAGACCCCTCCCCTCCTCCTGCTTCAGACAAGGTGGTGGCGGAGTCGGGGTTCAACCCAGGAAAGAGGACCTGTAGTGGTCTCTGCCTGGGAGGGAAAAGCGAGGGCCAGTCTCTATGAAGAATTTGCATGTTCACGTGTTCTACAGACAGAAATCTAAATCTCCCCCCCCCCCACACCCCAGGAGGCCCAGCATCCAGCACGAGGGCCTCAGGCTGACTTCCCAGCTGCACCCACGGGTGCCCTGCCAGCTGGAAGGCAGCGACATTTCCATGAGCCCTGACACGAAATTTGGGGGCTCCCCCAGGAGCCATATTTCTCAGGGCTCCCAAGCTCCCCCTGAGGTACCATAAAAAATGAAGCTTGCCTCACTAGCTCCCGGGAAGTGGAATTTTTAAAAGCCTGATTTACTTCCGATTTGTATAATAAAGCATTCTGATCGGCCCTGTGTGGCTCAGAGAAACAACAAGGCTAGAAATCATGGCCCAGAAATTATTTTCTGAAAATGGTTTCCTGCCTCCATCAAGATGAGGCTCAATAATATGCAAATGAGGAGGCGCCATTGTGCGGCAGTGATGCTCGCTAATGTCTGCATGAGGGCTCGCTGTGCCGGGCCTTGGTTCCGCCACGGCAGGGTGGCCACTTTGGAGGGCCGAGCGCCCACTGGACCTAGAGCCGGAGCCCTTGGAAAAGCCGGTTAAGATCCTGCACAGTACCTACTTTCCATTGCTAATTGCTTTTATAGTTATTTTTGCAAGGGAGAAAGCTAGTGTTCTCTCCGGAAAAAAATTGGATCAAATGCAAATGAATTCATTAGAAACACCCTAATGAAGTGCAGATTCCCTCAGATTCTAAACCTACCCTCACCGCCCTTCCCAGGCCCACTGGGCACCCTGGGCGGGTGGGTCTGGGTGTGACCTCAGTGCCGCCAAGGCTCAAGCCCTGGGTGAGGTTCACAAATGCTGCCTCATGTCAGCCAGTTTGCAAAACACTCCAGATTAAACAAAGGCCTCGGGTCTCATCCCCGGAGGAGCACTCTTCAACCAGGACATCGGACTCCAGGGCCGTCTCCCAGAGGCAGGTAACACGTGCAGCATCCCCAAACTCCCGGGAAGTGGAACCCCGTTTTCATGGACGGTCAGAAGATCGGTGTGCCGAGAAACGCTCACTGGGGCTCATCGGCTGCACTGATTCCTGATGTTCCAAAAATACACCCGAAGAGACTCTTCTGAGATCCCCTGGAAGGTGGTGTGGGTAGAACGGGAAATAAATTTCAGGGCCGCTGACCCTCACAACAGCCCTCTGCTCCCCCTGCCCATTCACTGCTGGATGATGTGGTGCAGGCGCCCCTCTGATACCAGCACATTTATAAATGTCCACTCTTAGAAGATTCAGTCACATCCTAGTGTGTGGCTTTTATATCCTAAAGAAATTTCACAGTTTGGGGAAAAATGGCATTATTACTACTAGGTAACTGTTTCAATAGCTACACCCCTTTATAATAGGGGTGTTCTGCCCAGGAGGGTTCTGCCCAGGGACCCGCTGGGCTGTGCCCAATTACAGCTTCGTGGGAACCTGAGCCCTTTGGGACTAGGTCTGCTTTTTGTTTGGGGAAAGCCAAAAGTAAACGTTTTTATATGACACTTATCGACTTTAAATGTTAGCAAGGAGTTCCAATTAAAAACTAAAACAGACTGCTGGCCAACAGAGCAGGTCTGCAGGCAGAATTTGCCTGCTGGCTGCCAGTCCTAGGCTCTGCTCACACTTTGAATTTGTTCAGCTCCCTCCCTGGGCCCTGTGTGGTGGGCACAGAGCTGGGCGAGGAGGTCTGGTGGCCTCGGCTCGGCTCACAGTCGCAGGCCAGAGCTCTCCCCAGCTTCCGTTCTCCACGGCAACTGCATGACACCCAAGAAGGGAGAAAGGCAGAGATAAAGAATGTGGGGGGTGGGGGGGCAGCCAGGATCCCACTCCACAGTTACCCTTTTTAAAAAAATTTTAAATGTATTTTAGTGGACTTTATTTTTTTAGAACAGTTTTTTAGGTTCACAGCAAAATTGCATGGGCAGTAAGAGTCCCAATGTCCCCAAGGCCCTGACACAGCGTCCCCCAATGCCAACGTCCTGACTGTAGCGCAGGCGCTGGTCCTCTGTGGCCACATTGTTGAGTCATAGGTCACTCCTGTGTTGCACGTTCTCCGGCTTAGACTGATGGGCGATGGCACCTGTCCATCACTTTCATATCACAGGGAGTGTCTTCACTGCCCTGCACATCCTCTGAGCAGCCCGTCCACCCCTCCCGCCCCCCACCCCGGGCACCACTTTCAGTTCGGTGGTGTCCGTAGCTTCTCCCCTTCCAGAACGGCACACAGTGGCAATCGGATTGGCTCCTTCTGCTGAGCAATTTGTATTTAAGGTTCTTGTGTGTCTGGACTCCCTTTCCTTTGACCCAGAAAATAGAAAGGATGGTGATTTAACCAGGAAAGCAAAGCACACAGATTTGCAGGCAGGGACAGGGCGAGGAGGGGGCGGGGGCCCAGCAGAGAAGGTGGAGAGAAATGGTGACGTTTGTCACCCAGGGTCTGACCCATAAAAAAGTACGTGCCCAAAACCGCAGGGTGCTGAAAATAGCCACGGGGGCACTTGCCCTGTCTGATACTTTTCTCCTTTTTCCCTTTTTGTCTCGCGGAGAGGGGACGAGGTGACCCCAGTGGTGAGTGCGTGCTGTGGACGGATGCGCTCAAATCCTCGGCACCCTTACAAAGAGTGAGCCGAGCCCGAAGTCATCACAGGTGAGGTTGGGGGATGTTTTCCTATCTTTGAAAACTTAGTC